>JAHBMJ010002121.1:0-22510 GCA_018398765.1 Chromera velia | reverse complement strand
CCCCCCCCCCCCCCCCCGGCTTCTTCTTCCCTCGGGTTCCCCCCAGGGCCCCCCCATGCAGCAGCCATGTCCTTACACGCTCCTGTCCCCAGAACATCTGGACCCCTTCCCACCTCCAACCCCCCAATGAGAGACGTCGGCGGGCCCGTGAGGGTCCCCCACGGCCTGACGCACGCACAGCGATCCGCACCCCCCGACTACATCCCCCCCCAAGTTGCCGCGTCGGCACGTCACGGAGACTCGGGGTCCGAGGCCGTCTCGGTCCCCGGGCCTGGACCGTTGCATGGGGGAAGGGGAGGTCCCGCTGTGCCTTGGGAGGGTGACAACAGCAGAAGGGGGCCCGTTCCTGGCGCGCCGCCACGACGGGACCCATACGCGCCGCCTTCACTGGCGCCCCCCCCCTATATTCCTCTCTCTGCCTCCGGGGCAGACGCAGGAGAGGGCCTGCATGGGGCAGGAGGATTCAGTCAACAGCCCCCCCCTGCCCAGACGCAGACGTGGCCTACCCTCTTGGATCTGCAGCAACACCAGGGGGGAATGGCTGAGGGTCTGACAGGCCAGTTGAGTTCTCGGGGGGCGATGAGTGCGGGTCAACAGCAGGCGTCTCAGGCGCAGCCTCCACAGCAGCAGCAACAACAGCACCCATGGGGGTACTCAGCGGAAAGCAACCCGCGGGGGATTCAATTTCAGGAGCCGCCACCGTATGATGAGTGAGTGAGTGAGATCTCGAGGAGAACCAAGCAAGACCTCTCTTTGATAGAAGAAGAAGAACAGAACAAGCGAGCGGGGAAAAAACTTTGATAGAAGAAAAACAGCCAGCTAGAAAGAGAGAAGACGTGTTGTTGTCCGAATGCAACGGTGGAAAGAAAAAACAAAAACGAATCACGACTGCCTGATCGATCGATCGATCGATCAAAAACAGCGGGCAAAAATTGAAGGAGAAAGGAAGGCGTTTCTTCTCTTCCAACAGAACCGTTTGTCTGTTTTGTTTGTTTGTTTCGCCCACTGCAGACCCCATTTTTCTCTCCCCCTTCTCCTTCCCTTCTTCTTCCTCCTTCTTGTCTCATGAAGTCACATGATGATGTCCACCCCCTCGCTCGCCCGTTCTTCTATTTGATTCTTGACTGATTCACTGACTGATTGCATGATTGCGTCTGTCAGGCACCGTCGTTGGCTGGCTGGCCTCTGAATGGGCTGCCTCTAAAAAGACCCAATTCATGGATTGAGTGATTCTGCGTGCATCGGGGTGGTTAGCTGGCGGGCCTCGTGGCAGCCTCTCGAAAGACCTGTGCACCCCTTTCTTCATGTGGATGCGCATGTGAAGGAAAAAAATGCAATGAATGAAATGCAGGAGTGAAACCAACTTGCCTGCCTGCCTAGCTTCTTCCGACGGTTCTCAAACGTTTCTTCCTCTTTTTGCTGAACAGGGAAATAAAGAAAGAAAGGAAGGGAGGAAGGAAAGAAGGGGAAGAAAGAGAGAAGAGAGAAGAGAGGAAAAAGAAAAGCGAAGAGAAGAAAACAGAAGAAAGGAGGGGAGCTCAAACAGTCTCTCTCGGGACTCTCAAGCGAGAGCCTGAGTGGGAAAGTGAGCGCTCGAGCGATTGATTCATTCCATCTGTGCATGTATGCATGCATGCATGCATGTCGTTCTTCCCTCTCTGCATGTTGCAACTCACTCAAGTCGACACATGAATGAAGAACTTTCCCTTTCACACAATGACCGACTTTGAATGCTACCAATATGTACCTCTGTGTCTGTCTTTGTCTCTGTCTTTGCTTCTCTCCTCGTCGGGCCTCTCCGGTAGTTGGGAGAATGACATTGATGGAACAGTCTGGATGGATGGAAGGAGTGTGTCAATGCGTAAAAGAAAAAATGAATGAGTTGATTGATGAACACACATACAGAGGGGGGATGCGGAGGGAGGCAAGAAAGAAGCCCTTGCGGAGGCACCGTGGTGGGTGTGCGAGGAGTGAAAGGGACGGAGGGAGGGAGGGAGGGAGGGAGGTCGTCCTTCGGGCCAAGGCAATGCAGGGAAGGGAGCTAGGGCTTTGAAGAAGAGGGGGAGGATTTCTTTCTTTCATGGAGTGGATGGAGGGAGAGTCAATGAATTGACTTTCAAAACACACAAAGAACGATAGAAGGACAAAGGGAATACGGAGGAGCGCGGCATATTTTTCTTCGATCGCTGCAGTCGAAGCGATCAAGGTAGCGAGACTGCATGCGCATGGGGGAGGCAACACTGGGTGGGCAAACGTAGTACATCACTTCATGACTGAATGACAGTACACGCAAACATGGCCATGCAGATGGAGCTGCTGATGATGGGTACAGAGGATGGATGGATGGAAGGATGAGATTCGAACGATTTGCGTTCTTGCATATTTGCCTCACTTCTCGTACTTCCGACACTTTTGTGTCTAAATGCCTGTACTTGTTCGTTTGTCTTTGTTGGTTCTTCTTTTCTTTTCTTGAATGAACTGACTCGAAGGAGAGTCTCGATTCGACTCGATGCGACTTGATGAAGTAAAAGAAAGAAAGGAAGAAAGGAATACCATAGGGACCCTTCTTCGTGCGTGTATTCTTTGTTTTGTTTGATCGTGTGTTTGCTGGTGATCTTCTTTCTTTACCCCTTTCCCTCGACCATTTTTAGAATGGATCGAACTGTATCCCACCTGTATCTCTGGCTTTCCTTGCCTGCCTGCATGCATGCAGGCCCCCAGCTGCCTTTTTTATTCCATGCCCCCTTGACTGCATGACTTTTTTGCCTTCCAAAAACGAACGTTCGTCATCCGCCCGTGCGGTCCGTCATGGCGACCATGCATGGCCAGCCGTTTCTTCCTTTGCCCTTCCTTCATTGCACTGACGATTTCTTCTCTTCTCGCTGAAGGAAGTAACCAAAGCCACGTGCAGCCAAGAATATCCACAAGCAGTGACATGCACCAGTGAAATATTCGTGGATGCAGTGACACACAATGACGTTGCCCTCCGTGATGAGGCAATTGAGACCCCCCCAAAAAGAGAGAGAAAGAGAAATAGAAAGCAATTACTCCTGCAGTTGGCATGCGTCTATCCATCCATCCATTCTGCCTGCCTGCCTGTCTGACTACACGTGCAGCAAGGAAGCAAGCAAAAAAGGAAAGAAGGAAAAAGAAGGTCCCAGTGCGTGCGTGCATGCATGCATGCAAGAGCGTGAATCGACTGAGCCTGCCTGCCTGCCTGGCCGAGTGGCCACCAGTCAATCTTTGGAGAGAGTGGCAAAGAAGACAGACAAGAGAGGCATCCCCAAAGAATTAAGAAAAGCATCCACGGCTCGAGGCACGTCCAGTGACTGACAAAGAGTTAAGAGTTCATCTACAGCCTGTGTGTGCGAAGAGAAAATAAAAAAAAAGGAGAGAAGAGAAAAGAAAGGCAGCGTCGACCTTGCGTATGGGTGTGTGCGCGCGCGCGTTGGAGGGCGATGGGGGGAGAACAGGAGAATAAGGACAGACTCTCTGCCTTTCCTTCTTCCTCTCTGGTGGTCTTTTTCGACTTTTGTGCATTCTCACTTCCCTTCGTCCTCTGACAACAAAAAAGAGAAAAGATAAAAAGACGTCATTTCGCCGATACGATTGCAAGTTTTTTTTACAGCAACTTTATCTCTCTCTCGCACGCTCTCTCGCCTGCAAACGTTGCTGGTCCTTTTTTATCGCTTCATTTGCTTACACCCTGTTGCCGTGCCGAATCCCCACAAAGTTGAATTTTGAGACACACACACACACACAGAGGGGGGGGGGGGAGGGACATGCGATTGGGGTGTCCAAACGTGGACGAAACGGCGAGACGTTCCTTTCCGTGCATCCTCGTTACGTGAGAAGAAATTTGTGAGAAAGGAAAGAAAGAAGGAAAGGAAGCAGGCCAGCTAGGCAAATCAATTAAGAGACCGACCTTTCCTTTCTTTCTTCAACGAACGGCATGAGAGGGGCGGATCGTCCCTCTGACTCTCCCGAGCCATCTGTCTCTCTCACATGCATGCAGTCGCTGTTTGCATCGCTGCTCTCTCTCTCTCTCTCTCTCTCTCTCTCTCTCTACCTTTTCTCCTTCAATGGTGAATTAAGAGAAACCGAAAAAGTTGGAGGGATATTTGGAGGAGAGCTGCATGGTCAAGGGACAAAAATTCGATCAAACGGGAATTGACCACACACGCAGAGAGACAGAAGAGACAAGGGGTGAGTGGGGCACAGTCAGCAAAGCAGACAAGCAGGAAGCCATTTTTGTTTGCAGGGATGCGACTACTCGACAGGCAAGCAAGCAGACATGCGAGAGGGGGGGTTGGAAGGAGGTCAAGAGGTTGAGAGAGAGTGTGGAGACAAAACGCGCGTAGTCAAGCAGACACACACACTCTGGGAGGCAACCGCTTTGCCTCAGAGAAGGAAAAAGCAAGAGAAAGACAGGGAGAGACAAGGAAAGAGCGCGCAAGGTGAGGGATTCTCTGGATCGTGCTTCTTGTTTTCGTGGCCCTCCGACAGACATGGGCCCTCCGGTCCTTTGAAACATACAGGGAGACGACAGCTTTCTTTCTTTCTCTGGGGTGGACCGGTGTCTGTCCGCCTGTCTGTCTGTCTGTCTGTCTGTTTTTGTAGACAGTGAGAAGGGGCAAATGAAGAAAAAGGAAGCAAAGGAGGTAATCACCATTTGTGTTTTGAGTGTCTGCAGACTCTCCTGTCTGTCTGTCTGTCTGTCTGTTAGTCATACAGTCTGTCTTTGTGGTCTGTCTGTTTGAACAATGAGTCAAGACAAGGGAGGAAATGAAAAAAAAAAGAAAGAACAAGTAGTCCGCTTGTGTGTCTGTGTGTAAAATATGGGGTGTTGACACTGTTCCCGTGTGTGTGTGTGTGTGTGTGTGTGTGTGTGTGTATGTGTGTGTGTGTGAGAGAGAGTGATGATGGGGGGAGGCGTTGACTCGACACAGCAAGCAGGCAGACCGGCTGCTTCCCTGGTTGAGGGAGTGAGAGAGTAGCTCGAGCTCCGTTCTAGAGGCGGAAGGGACAGTCGTCCATACTCTTTGTAATTATTTGATTTTGAATTTGGGTGAGGAGTTGCTCGCTTTTTCTTTTCGGCTTCCTCCGGATGCTGCCTGCATCATTGCTTGCTTGATTGATTGATTGATTGATTGATAGTTCTTTCTTTCTGTTGGGTGGGCGGGAGGGAAGACGTGTGGCCTTCGGCAGCATCATTGCTGGCTGAGGGAGCCGATTGCATGATCGAACAGATCTGTTTGAGTGAACGATTGAACATGAATGAACGTGCGTTTGTTGGTATGGGTGTGGGGGGGGGCTCTTCGGTGGTCAGGGCGATACCGGAGAGCCTCAGATGCCTTGCAAGCGCTTGAATCGTATGGTGGTGGGGGGCTGATAAATACATCAATCACAAAAGACGGCATGACATTATCGTGCCTTCTTGCGCGAAGGCCTGCTCTTACTCTTCATGAAAGCATTAATTCTCTCTTGTCCCCCTGTTTGTGTCTGTGTGTCTTTTGATTCTTTTCCCTCCTTCTTTCACTTGTTCCGCTTCCTTTGACAGAGAGGATGAATAAGACCAAAAGAAGGAAAAGCGAAGAAGAAGAAGAAGTGAGAGACTGGATGAGTACTCGTCCCTCGATGCCCCCCGTTTTGCCTGTCTGTCTGGAGTAGAAGAAGCAAAAGAAGCCATGTGGTCTTCCTGCCTGCCTGCCTCCCTGCCTGCTTGTCTTTCCGCCATACTCTTTGCCTCTCTCTCTCTCTCTCTGTCAATCTGTGTGGGGGAGGGGGGGGGAGAGAGGGAAGGAAGAGGAAGGGAGATGGAGCGAATGCAATTGCTTATCATGCTCCTCGAGAGGAAATTAATTGCTGGAGGGATCTGCCGAGTGAGTGCGAAAGAGCGCAAGCCCGCCAGTGGCTTCCCTTCCGGTTGGAGGGAGAGGGGCAATGGAGGAGGGGTGACTGACTGCTGTCAGAACGTTCTTGAAGGAAATGAAGGATCGATGAGTTTTTTTTTTTTTGCGGTCACTGTCTGTCTGCTGTCTGTCCTTTTGTGCGACCGTGTGACATTATATATGGGCACACGCAGGAAGGACACTATGCGTACACCCTGCTGTGTGTGTGTGTGTGTGTGTGTGTGTGTGTGTGCGCGCATACATAGAGAATCTAGACAATGAAGGAGGAGAAAGAAAACAGTCTGTCTGCGCAACTGAGAAAACCTCTCCTTGGAGAAAGATGGATCGATGGACCTCTTTTATTAACATGAATTTATCCCTATCAAAAGAATGAGACCAAGTGAACGGGCTTGGCAAAGCTCCACAGATGCATCGATCCATCGAAAGAGAAGAGAAGGGAAGAGAAGGGGATGGGGATGACCGGCATGCCTGTACGGCCCTTCATCAATTCGCGAATAATCATCCGAGTTGCTTGGTCCGTTGGGGGGTCCTTTTTCTTCGATCCTTCTGTTTGCCCCTCCGACCCTCATACACCGAACAGAAAAAACGCATCCGACAGATCGATCGATCGATCAGTCCTCATGTGCGCGTTCCTTTTCTTCTCTGCCTGTCTGTATGCTTGCCTGCCGACGGAAAAATTGCCGTCTCTTCCTGCATGAAGACCGATCCACTCACCGAAAAAGACCATTCGACAAATGACGCACACGCAACGTACTGACGGCTAGCTCGGGGGTGCATGCTGCCCCCGTTCGCGTGCCAGTCATTCATTCATTCATTTGGCATGCGTCGAGTGAGTGAGGACTACCCCGACGCAGGAGGGAATGCCAAGCAGAGTGAGTGAGTGAGGCGCGCAGCACTCTAGAAGAAGACTGACTGCTCTGGTTTGAAATTAAGTGAAAGTGGATCGGATGAGGTCACTGCGATGTTCAGGAAGGAAGGGGAAGCGGCAAGAAACGTGCATGGGGATGGCCGGGGGGGGAGAAAGCAGGTTCATCGAGGGAAAGCATCTGTTTGTTCTTTTCGATCGTTTGACTTTGGTTGATCGGTTGATCTTTCTTTATTTCACCTGTTGTCCGGCCAGGTTTGCAATTTTACGCACGCATGCAGTAAAGGTGAAGGACGAAGAGAAAAAGAGAATCATGCTTCCAGACTGTGCATGCAATTTGTAATTTCGCCTGCTGCCTTGCAGGAGGTGGGCAAGGCTACATGGGCCGCGGGGGAAGTAAGATGGTGCACTGACGCACGCACTTGGCTTCCTTCGCGTCATGTCGACGCAAAAATTGTGGGAAAAGAGTAAAACGTGGATGGACGGAGAAGGGCAGACAGAGAATCGAGGAGACGGATGTCGCAGTGTTCTGTTCGGTCAATTCTTTTCTTCTCGCTGAATCCGCCGGCGAATAGAAAATTCATTCGACTTTGGTTCTTTCTTCCTTTCTTTCAAACCGTTTTTGTGTGCGTCATTTCTTGACCCCTGTCCGTCCAACGCCTCTGGCTGGCTCATTCGTGCACTGCCGGGCTTGGCCTGACTTCATTTTTTCTTCCCCCTTTCTTCCCTTGATTGTTTGTCTCTCTGTCTGCTGTTGGAAAGGTCCTTTTCTGATTTAGTCGCAGAGGAGGATGCGGAAACAGAAGACTTCGAGTGAATTGCCTTCGCACACCTGGCGTATGTATACCTTTCTTACACTCTTAATTACGCATGCATGCGTCTTTTCATGAAATGTACACAAATGAAATAATTGTAGTGCTTGTGACTACTTCGCTGTTCTGCGCCTAAATACTTTACCGTGTGAGTTTGCCTCTTGGATGTTTTCTTCTCTCTTCTCTCCCATTCTTGCTTTGACGTGTCCTGGCGGCACGCCTCGTGCGTGTGCGCAGTGAAGAAAGAGACTTCCAGAAATCGATCACTATCTGTTCAATCAATTTCAATGACTCGACATCCTGTCTGGAATAATTTGAATTTTACATATTTAATGATCGATCGTTCCTGTGAATGCTCTTCGTACGAGGCTCGATCGAAAAACCGCTGCTGCAGATACCTAGGCAGATACCCACGCTCAACACCATCCCGTGATCTGGTCTGTCAATCATATATAAGCGCATGAATGATGGCAATTGACCGCCGCGTGCGTTTGAATAGGCGCATCTTGCATTTAGTACGTGTTCGGCAAAATTTCACCTGAAATTCTGCAATGTACTATAATGATCATCATCATCATCATACGCCATCGTTGTCTGCCTAGACTAGTGGCCTAGCCTTCGAGGCTTCCAACGTTCGGCAAGAGACAAGCTTGGCAGCCCTTAGGCCCCGCACTACATAAAATAAAAAAGAAAAGATCAGAAAAACTTTTTTTTTAATAGATTTTTTTTTTATTTATCATAACACTTAATGATGATGATGATGATGATGTAATAGGTAAACAACTGTTGCTCAAGTGTTGCAAAAGTGTTACACGGGGTGTTACATTGAAAACTATATACTTTTTAGTTGATAAATAAATAATAATAAAAAAGATTAGAAACTTTTTTTTTTTTCTTTTTTTTTTTTGTTTTCTGGAGTGCAGGGCCTAGGGCAGCCTTCCCCCAAAGGAGAAAGCACACGCAACTATAATGATCATTGTATATATAATCCAAATAAAACCGAGTCATGCAAGTTTTAACCCTATTATTTAAAGGTTGACATATCATATAGAGATATATTAAAATCATAAATCGATTTTTTTTTTATATATATAAATTTTTATCACATGTTTCCAGCTCTAGATCTATATACTAGTAATTGTTAATTATAATTCTTAAAGTGATAAAAATACTTTAAAAAAAGTTATAAAAGCCCATTTAAAACCATACACATTTTTATGATACTTCTAGATATTTCTATCAAATTCATATATATAGAGAGAGAAAATATGATATATGAATGAATATCATTGAATAGTTTCTTAATAAGTATTCTTGATGTATGTAATTTTTTGCGGGGCATCGTTATAAAGCTTTGAGGTGAGAGCTAGTTAAAGATTCATTCAAATTGTTTTTTGAAAACAAACTTTTAGTACGTATTTTTTGAAAGAAAAGATCTGAGTATCAACCGGCCTTGAGCCAGTTTGTTGAAAAAAACAGTCCGTTAATTCAAACTTGCACTACCTCTGCTCCACTTGACTGATTGGTAATTTACTTACCGCATTCGTTGATCATTAGCGATTTATCATACGAGTTGTTTCAAGTCATAGAAAAGCAGCTGGGTGAGACGGAAAGTTGTCTTTCTAAGTATCCCAAAGCGCGACCTGTTAGCACCTGCTCCTCCTAATGCTCCTCGTTTGCTTCAGTCATCAAAGGAATACGGCCTGGTTTGCATTTTCGCGGGTGGCAAATCTGTGTAGACAAGGCTCCCTTTTGTTGAAACCTGGCCGCTGCAATCTTGCTCGGAGTCACAAATTATGCAGAGATACATGAGAACGGCAACTTAAAGTTTAAACACATCAGTGAACGCCTTCGTGCGACAGAGAAAGAGGCTCTCGGGACTGACCATCCGTTCACTTCCGCTCCATCGAGGAGCTGTGCGACGCCGTGCAGGTACTGCATCGCAAAGCAAAGTTGGAAATCATTGCGAAGTTGCGAATCCAGCCGATTCCAGCGCCTTTTTCAGACGAACAGGCTTGAACAGGCTTTTCGAAGCTTTCCGAGACTCACGTCGCAGGCAGTGCACTCGACCCTTCCCGGACCAAAGGCAAGCCATCCGCACCCTATCGTTGGGTCACTACAGTCGCAATCTGCAGTGGCTTGCTACAATCACGGGCTCCCTCAATGAGTTGCTGCAGGCTGCAATCACGGCTCACTACGATCTGCAATCACAACTCGCCTGAGCAAAAAGCGAAGTCGGTCACTGGCTTCCCGTGAAGAGTGGCCTGCAACAAAAGAATGAAAGCTCGGATGAACGAGGTAAAAAGGCCGGGCCATCGCAACCAAGGAGCATCCGGAGTGCAAAGACCAACTTCTTTGTCGTTTCTGC
This sequence comes from Chromera velia, assembly GCA_018398765.1. NCBI lineage: Eukaryota > Chromeraceae > Chromera > Chromera velia. The sequence continues at coordinate 12,553 of JAHBMJ010002121.1, read as the reverse complement.
ATCCGAACTGCTGGGGGGTGCAGCAACGTTTGCAGGTCTCAGGAAGGCAGACCAATGAAGAGGCGCAGACACACGCAGCCAGCGTGAACACGAGGCGAAGGATCGTCATGGTGTTGGTTTCTCTTCTGGTGGGAGACCGGCAGGGAAGACGTGTTGCAAGTGAAATTCTGCGTGGTTTGGATCGCGTGCAGACCGGCAGGGAAGGCGTGCAGAGACCAATCCTCCTTATTGGTGAGGTTTGGTTCGTTTGGACGGTGTGATCAGGTATTCAACACATCGCAACATGCATGCACGCAACATGCACACTCGATCGATCAAACAGAACACTTGAGCGTGAGCGCGATCGAAAAGTTTGCAACACCAATTAATTTAAATTGTATGTGTGTATAGAATGCATGTGTACACGTTGCATCAATTTGCAACATGCATGCATGTTGCGCGCGATGTAGACAAAAATTGCACGTGCGGTCAGGTCAGCCTGCATGGCTCAGCCAACTCTTATATATTTCCCCAGGTTGTTCCTGGGAGGCATCTTTTGGGAGCCTTTTCCGTGCCAGGGCACAACTTGCTGCAGTTATTTCTTCTCTCACCGCTGACCCGACCGTTTTTTGTTTATCTAATGGAGGGGAAACGATCTCCGGAAGACTACAAAACGCGTTTGTCTACTATCCGATCGGGTGCCCCAAAGCTGGGAGCCGAGCGCTTGGGTTCGTACGCTTTCGACCTCTTTTCGCAGCAACCTTACAAACGGTGGAAAATTTACGTCGCGCGCTCTGGTGCGTCGATGTGTGCCCTCGTTGCAGCTCGACACTTACCTGTTTGTTGCCCTCGGGTCGTTGTGGTCGACTTGGAGACGACGGGGTTGGATGTTTCGCAGGACGAGATCGTTGAGGATGGGGCGTGGGAAATGGTTCTTCCATTCCGTGCCCATGAGGCCAATCTCGTTCCCGCCCATCCCTCCGGTGTCCATGCATACTTTCGTCCACCGTATTCCTTTTCTGGAAAAAAATTCCATTCCCTGGTTCGTCGGACTCCTCGGAACTCCTCTCAGCCCGACGCCGAGAGGGTTCACGGGTTGTCCAAGGAGGTGCTATCAGGGGCTCCTGTTGCCCGCGATGTACTAATCGCGTTTTTGGATTTTGTTGGTGACCCAAATACTCCGCTCGTATCCGCTCGTTACTCACAAGGCTTCCTTTGACCTCCCCATGTTGAATAATCAACTTGGGCGTCACGGGCTGCCAACTTTTCCCCTTCGCAAGCTCCTTGTCGATTATACGACAGTATGCCGTTGACTTTCGGCACAATAAAACAACTTAAGGGATGAATAACTCATTTTAAATCATTGTGTAGCATCACACCATCATTATAACAGATATTTAAAGTTATATAATTGGCTTCGATTGGCTTACTTCTAGGCTTACTTGTATGACGAAGATTATGATATCATTGAGCCATTGTGATGACAAGTATATGGAATTACACATTTTTTAATTAAGCCACGAACACTTTCAAAAAAAGTGATGTCGCCATGATTAAGCGATTCGAACGGATTCACAGAGGATACATGCGCTGGAGGAAGGAAAGGAGAGGATCGAATCAGTTCAGAATTCAATCTCGCTTCTAAGCAGATCAGAAGCGAGGGAGTATTGACCAAAAGCGATCGAAGGACCCAAGCGGAAGCGATCGAAGGGTAAAACGATCGATTGACTCTCTATTGCTGGGCAGTTTCCAAGTGCATGCACATACAGATGAAGACCCACACAGATGTATGAAGACAACTGTTATGTATCGATATTACTAATGTGTTGCAACATACATTCGTGTTGCGTAACATGTACGCGTATTGCAACGTACGTAACGTACGTATATATATATACCTAGCTGTATAAATGATGATTGAGGGTTTTTTCATACATGCCGCGTCCCCATATATGAGAGGCGGATCTAACCTAGCTGTATAAATCGAAGCATCGATCGACGTGCATGGCTAGCTGCATATGCATGTTTGCATATATATCGAAATAGCCCGGAGAGGCGATAAGAAAGAATACATGCACGCCCGGAGAGGCGATAAGAGATAAATGCATGCATGCATGCATGCATGCAACACAGTTATAACTTTGCGCACGTTGCATGCATGCATGTTTGCAACACGTATTACGCATCTGTTCCCAACCGAAACGTACGTGTATACAATTAATTGTGTAGCATATGTATAAATTAACGTACGTATATACATATACGTACGTACATCTAAATATGCAGGCCGCGCACGTGAATACTGCACAAGTGGTGCTCAAAGAAGAGTACAGGGTTGCAGGCAGAAATGTTGAAGTCTCAATTTGGACAGCATATTCATAGGACCTTCCTGTTGTTCGGAGTATGTGATGGAAACCCCACTTGTGTATACCCCACACACTCCGATACCAACACCTGTTCACCACATATGTACACCTTTCACAAGAAACCTTCGTCGTACTCTTCGTCAACACCGTTGCCCTGTGCATCTATTCTCTGATCCCTAATTTAGCCTCCACTAGAACTTTTCGTGTTTGGCAAAAGTGATCGGTTTCTCAGCAACATGTACGGCCGAGTTGTTCGTGCAAAAGAGGAGCCCGTCGGGCAGCGCGAGAGAAATGAGGGTTGTTTGTTGAATCCTCGAGAGGAAAACATCCCTGACGCAGTGCTTAGAGACAACGGTGAGCCAGGCAGGTGATCTGCTGAGACCATTGAGAGAATATCCAGGACAGATAGCGAGAAAAAAAACAGGAAAGTGAGAAACGCAACATGTAGAGGTGATGTGGTCCGTTAAGGTTCAGGCACCACAAAAGGACTGATCGTTTGCTTCCGCTCCTAGACGTTTCTCTCTCTGTGTGGGGCTCCCTGTTTGCAGCTGTCAGTTCATATGTCGAGAAGGTGGAGATGGAGTATGAACTTCTTGTTGAAGAGATCTTGAAGGAAAACTCAAGGTAATTAATATGTGTGTCAAGAGGGACTTAGGACTTCCGAGGAATTGACAAAGACCTGGGCACACGAATATGTAGACAGACGGAAAACCTGAATGGACTCACCAATTAATCATTTCTGGTCTCACAGGTGACCCGGTGGAGTCTTTACAGGACTTGATGTCCGAATCACCGTCCACAGAAATATCTATTCCACGAGGGGCACTTTGCTTTCTCCTCTCCTTTCCCACGACAGTCATTTGACATTTTTCTGCAGGCTTCAGGAGCTTTTAGCACTTATAAATTTTCACTTTCGAACTTCTGGAACACCCCAAAAATGGACCGAAAGGGAGGTCAGTGGTTCGAGAAAGCGCGTGAACTTCAAAGAATGAAAGATTCGGTGAAAGAAAGGGCAAGGAAGGCGATCGACCACAGCGCCATCATTGGGAAGGAACCAACCGAAAGCCAGGGTACAGAGAGACGGGACAAAATGCAAGTGGTTTGTAGAAGACGTACGCAGAACTCTTGGACGACTCACCTTATTTTCCAAAGCTCGTTTCCTCACAGCTCCCAGCAATCCGGATAAGGGCTTGACTTCGCATTTGTGTTCAGCATCCTGAAGACTGCGAGTGATCGATAACCTGCTGTATTGTGTCTGCAGAAACTTCTCGGGAGCATTCGCAACCTTCTACACGAGGTTTGTAATGGCAGACTTGATGATGTGTTCATTCGGTTCAGTTGCTGTCATACGAATTCAATTCGGGGAAAAAGTGCAAGCATGAGGGCGGGGCAGAATGTGCACCATCTGCTCACCGTCAATATATGCATGCGGTCGCTTTTACTTTTTGGCGGTTGCCATCTTCTTTGAGATGCGGCCTGCCTAGCGTTCTGCTTGGATTCTTAATGCTGAATGTACCGAATGCGCTGGACGGGGTCGGCATAAATCATTCAATGGTCTTTCTTTTTTTCTGAATGGAATGATGGTCTTAATTCCATTGGTGCACGCATCCGTTTTTTCGTTCTTTCTGTCTCTCCGACTTTCTTTCTTTCTTTCTTTCTTTCTTTCTTTCTCTCTCTCTCTCTCTCTCTCTGTGTGTGTGAGTGTGTGTGTGTGTGTGTGTGTTTTGTGTATGTGCAGAGTGACTTTTGTTCCGAAAGGCTCGCATTCCAGAACAAAGAGCTGATGAGAAATCTTAGGTCAGAAGAGGGAATAGAAGAAGAAGCAACAAAGAGAGGAAAAAAAGGACAGGGAGACGTTTCTCGAAGTGCAGTCCAGTAGTACAAACATAGTTGGGATAAGGGCAAATCAAAAATAGTTGAAGGGCATTAACTTACAAATACACCTCAGTTTACAAGCTGATATAGGCAGGCTTACCGCCAAGCACAACAACCCACGTGCGTGAACATTTGCTGCTGCAGAGTTGCTTCGATGGAACGGGACAGGCTGAGGCTGCGAATTCACCGAGCGAAGGAGATAGCTGTTAGTTGTGGAAGGAAGCAAGGAAGGGGTCGAATCTTTATGAATTGCGGTTTGGCAGAATGAGACAGCACAAGTGTGCAGTTGAGGTGAGAGCCTTCTTTTCTGTGGTAGGTTCAACTGAAAAGGAGGACTCAGCTTATTTCTCTTCTCTCCCTGAGAAAAAATGTGGTGGGACAACTTATAAGCACAAGTGAAAGTCATGCAAGCTCTTGTGCGTTTTGAATCATCTTTAGTAGATTTTCTCCCACATCTGCACTGAATGAAAGTTCTTTTCGTTTCGACACGTGCGTCAGTACTTTCCGCCTGACTTGCTGTGAATCAAAATGATGATTCCCTTTTCCCGTGCGTTGGCTCCTCTGGATGGATGCAGAACACATTTCGGGATAAGTCAAAGTGTGCCGTTTTAATTGCTTCTGACGGCCAGCCGACGGGTTGCGACATGGTCATCCGAGGTGTGGGGGGCGGAGAGTTCAGAGACAGAGACAGATCAACGACAGCAGGCAGCGGGCCCGACGGGGGGGCAGACGACGACGCCTTGAGGGTCTCAGAATGCATGGGTGGCTGTAGGGCAGAAAGCGAAAAGGCAGGAGTGAAAGAAAAGGTTGCAGCAGCAACAGACGGAGGAGGAGATGCGTGGGAGCAGAGTCTCATGGTTCTTGAGGACATGCGTGTGGAGGCTGAGAGAGGGAGGGAGGAGACAGGGCGACTGAGTCTCCAGATCGAAATCGCCAACCGGAGGGCTGCAGAGGCAGAAGAGAGGGTCAAGACGCTCAGTCTACAACTGAAAAGAGTGGAGCACGAGCGGATCCGCCTGGAAGGGCAAAGAAAGTTTGAGGAACTTTGGAAGGGGGGAAATGGAAAAGGAAAGAATGGAAGAAAAGGTGAAATTGAACAGGATTCTTCCCAAGGTTTTGACTTTCCCCTGCGGAGTTCCGCATCCGCTCTTCTGTTACCAGACAGTACAGAGAGGAACAGGGAGAAAGGGGGCCAGAAGAGGGAGGGGATGAGTGTTGAGGGCCTGCTTGAGGCACTCGATAGAAGCAGAGTTTTCGTTGGAAAGCTGGAAGGGCGTCTACGTCAAGAGCAACAGAAAAGAGAAAGTGCTGAGATGAGAATGAAGCGATTGCAGGAACAGGTGGCAGAGAGAGAACACCAAACCGCTCCCAAAGAAGGCATCATCAGGGCGTTGCGTTATGATGCAAAAAAAAAGGAGAGAGAGGGAGGTTCAACGTCGGGCAGACAGAGCCCTTTTGCATCCTCCTCCGGTTTCCGTTGCCTGTCTGGTACAGGTGCTCTTTCTGTTTCCTTGGAGGAGTGGCGGGAGAAGGAGAAGGGAAGTGCCAGTGGGAGGGCGCCATCATCCGGTGTTGTCAGAGAGTTGATAGACCAGAGAGACGAGCTTAAGAGAGAAGTCTCCAGACTTCAGTCCCAGATAGCTGTTCTCAGAAGGGGAGCCTCCATGCGTATTGTCGCCTCAGATGGCAGCAACAAGGAAAGTATCCATGGTTTGGAAGGCAAACGCCAGAACCAAAACAAAACGACTCCTGGATCAGAGGGGGCAGAGAAAGAACGAGAAAGAGAAATGAAGAGACATCTGAGTCGATTACAGGAAGAGCGAGGAGGGTTGATCAAGGCAGTACAAACGCAGAAAGAAGAGAAAAAGAAAGTTCTGGACTCAATCCGGATCCTCCGAGAGTCTGCGAACGACCACGCTAATTTGCTTCAACGTTCTCTATGTCGTATTTCACAGCTGCTATCCTCTCCCAAGCCGTTTTCGGAGTCTCAGATTCCAAGCGAAAACAGAAACAAGAGAAGGTCTTTCAGCAGAACTTCCGTACCGACTGACGAGAAAAAGAACGACAAGACACAGCAGAAGGAGACGGCTGAAGATTGTAGAAACACTGAAGGAGAGTCTTGGGGACCCCCTCGCCTCTCCCGTCTCCTTTCGTCCCTCCTCCCTCGTCTAGCTGCTTCTGTCCGTCTCCTGGCAGCTTCTGCTGTCGACGCTTCACAGGTGAGTGCCGCGATGCCGACCACATGTGTGCCCAGAGAGCATTCAAGAGAAAAGGAGACGCTGACCAGAGAGAGAGGGGCAGGGGGTGTCGAGGTCTGTGTGAGTCAGTCCCACGGCCAAACATCCCTCAGGCCTTCCCCCCATTCTCATCCGTCTCTGTCTCCTGTGCGAATGAATTTGGGGAGGCGGACCCCCCTGTGGTCTGTCTCTGTCCGTCAGGCGAAGGCTACCCAGGCGGCTTCGAATGCCGTCTCTACCCAAGAGGCAGCAGAGCCTTTCTGTCCTCCTGAATCGTCCCTGAATGAGCAGCACAGGCTGACAGAAGCACAGACAGGGGGAGAGGAAGATGAGAGGTGCCTGCAAAGAGCTGAGGTGGGTGATCTCCCTGTAGATGAATTCTTGTTGGGAAAAGGAAAGGAAGGGAACACACAGACAGAAAGAGAGAAACAATTGAACCAAAAGAAAATTTCAGACGAGCCTTCCGACTTCCCAGGAAGGCAGCAATTCCAGATGAATTTGGATGACAGTCTACAGTCCCTAGAACACAAACGAAAGGCGTCCTCTTTTGAGAGAGGAACAGACGGGGCAAAACTGGTCTCAGAGTCCTTCAGGGAGATCGTTGAAGACTCATTCGAAGAGATTTCTGCTGTCAACTTTCTTCACAATCTGAGCAGAGATGTCGAAGAAGAAGAAGAAGAAGAAGAGCATGATGGTAAAGGAAGCGAAAGAGAGAAACTAGAGAGAACGAAACAGAAAGACGATTGCCTGTCGGGTTTCCTTTCCAACGACGGATTGCCCCCCGTTGATTGTCCTTTCTCTTCTTCTTCTTCCTCTGCCCTCAAATCCATTAACCTGAAAGACAGCCATCCAGCAAAATCAAATTCCTCTCAGGGTTTTTCTTCGTCCTTCTCCCGATCTTCCGGTCTCCCCCTGCACCCCCCCCCATCTCTCTCCACCGCGCTGGTTGACAAAATTCTTCGACAGTCTGTTGAGACACGTATCGGCCACACCAACGAGAAACCAAAAGAGAGAGAGGGGAGCCAAACAGAAGAAGAAGAAGAAGAAACCGGTGCCCATGTGCAGATGAAAAAGCTTTTATCATTCCCTGAAAGTCGCGAAGGAAGAACAGAGGAGAGACTCGGGGAAGGGGAAGGGGAAGAGGGAGGGCATGTCTCTCTTGGCCTCTCTGTGCTCTCTCCCGATCCCCCTGAGCCTCTGATGGATTTTGGTCTCTCCCCGCCCTCCTCCACCTTTCACAGAACAAAGGGGGAACGCATCTACCCCATTGCAACGCCTTCAAGTTCGCATTCACAGCCCCTCAAAGGCACTTCACGCCACAAGTTCCTTTCTTCACTTGCTCAAACAGGGCAACAACCGCTCAATCAACCTTTGCCACAAACCGGTGGAGTGAACGAATTTTTTGCACCTCCATCCAGAGCCCCCAGACGACCTACAAGATCCAATGAGTCCCCTTCCTTTCTTACCACCAAACAGAAACAGACCTCTACAGGAAGAAACACTGCGGAAGCGCCCCTTTCCTCTTCCTTTCCCGAATTCACATCGAAATCTGATTCAACTTCTTTCAGTCGAAGCGCCCATCCTCCTGAACGTCAAGAGCAGCGAAGAGAGAAAACGAGTTGCCCGTCTCAGTCTCAATCAAAGAGCAGTCTGGCCGTCCGCAGTCCCCCTGCCGGGCCGTGGCCGCAGCAGTCGGGGGGAAAGGGGACGACAGCTCTATCTGTCTGTTTCTCTGGCGCCGATCTCTCTGAAATGAACTTGGGGAGTGGTGTAGCAGAAGAGGAGGAGGATGCTTCATTTTCGTTTTTCACGGTGGAGACGCCTGAATGTGAAGACAGCGTTCCGATGAAGAACGAGGGCCTCTCTCATTCCTCCCTTCCTCCTGAGGCCCCAGTGACGACTTCTGTTGCTTTCACCTCTCCACCCCCCACATCCACCGCAGCCCTCGGAAAGGGAACAAAGCTTCCGCTTCCTCCTTATAACACCAGGTCAGAGGCTCCGTCTCCGTCCTTTTCCTTTCCTGCTGGAGAAGACTCGTCGTCCTTCTCCTCCGCAACCGCGTCCGCGTCTGCGTCGTGTGGGGGGAAGGGAAGTGTGGTCGCACAAGAAGGGATTCTGCAGTTCGTGTCGTCACTTCGGTCAGTTAATTCGTATCCACAGTGAAGTGCCCATACGGGTATCTATCCTGCATTCATTAAGATCGATTTACAGACAAAAGCCCGGAAGAAAAGGATGTTGTCTCACGACTTCTTGTCCACTGTCTGTATCAAAACGGATCCTTTGTTTTTTCTCGTCTGACTCTCTTCTATCTTTCCTCATCCAGGCCTTTCTCTTTTTTTGTTCTTTTGTCTACTCGCTGCTTCATCCTTTCCGCTTGCTGCGTACCTGTCTCTTCAGCATTATGCCTACTACCTACCCTTCCTGATTGAAGTGTCAATGTCCTTCTTCTCTTTTTTTTTCTTCTGCTTGTCTGTGTTCTCCTTTGACGCACGCACGCACGCACTCATGCAGGCCTCTTGTCACCTTCGAGTGCCGGGTGACGCTCAGTGGCAGAAGGCTTAGCTGGACGGAGAGGGTAAGGGGGCACGTAGAAGACATTCAAGATGATTTCGGGGGGGAAATAGGTAGACCAGCATTTTGGACATGCCCACACACACGCACACACACACACACACACACACACACACACACACAGGGAGAGAGAGACAGAGAGAGAGGCAGGGAGAGGCAGGGAGAGGGAGGGAGGGAGGGAGGGAGGGAGAAAGAAAGAAAGAAAGAAAGAAAGAAAGAAAGAGAGAGAGAGAGAGAAAGAAAGAAAGAAAGAAAGAAAGAAAGAGAGAGAGAGAGAGAGAGGGAAAGAAAGAAAGAAAGAAAGAAAGAAAGAAAGAAAGAAAGAAAGGAAAAAGGGGGAAACTGCCGAAAGAAAGGAGAATGAACTTCCAAGCGTGTTTGACTTTGCTGCTTTACCCTGGTCCTCTCTCGTGTCGGTCACCTCGCCTTCTTTCCTTGCTTCCTTTTTTGTCCTTTTTTTGTCTGTCTGCCTTCGTGTCTGCATGCCTTTTCTCTTCCTTTCTTCTCTTCTCTCTTTTCTGGCTGCTTTTTTCCCGACCTGTGTCATTCGTTGATTTCTTTGTTCACAAAACTCTTCTGTCTTCCCGGCGCTGCCTGCCGTTGAAACTGCCGCAGAATCCAAATGGTTTCTTTTCGCCTTCCGAACTTTCTTCCTCTCACTCATCCTGTGCTCGCGGCGGTTGGTGTGCTCTGTCGGAAATTCTCGGAGCCCGTCAGGAGGCCTGGAAAGAGGAAGAGGGAGAGAAACAAGAGGAAACGGAGGGACGGAGCCTCCTTCGAGTTGGACTCTCTGGCGGGGGTGTCAGGGGCAAGGGGGAGCAGGTCGGTCGGGGGGTCGCTGGGAAGAAATGAGTGAGTGACGTGGGGGAAAGCAATCATGCCTAGGAAGAAGATCAACAGACAAATACAAATTCGCAGGCAGACGGACGGACAAATTGGTTGCAAGTACTTTCCGGCCCACATGCGCTTCTAATCCTCTCCCTGTCTGACTGTGTATCTGTGTACTCGTGTGGATGGATGTGTACGTGTCCTTGTGCAGGGTAAAGAGGATTCTCTTCTTTTCCTGGTCGACACCCCCTCGTTTGCTGCACGGTGGACAGCAGCCATCAACAGGGCCGTGCAGGTTTGTCTGCAATCTCCCCAGACGGGGTCTGTTTGCACAAACACAGCAAGCCAGTACTGATACCCAGATCGATCCGAGTCAATTTTCCGACAGCCGTGTTGTATACCACACAAACGTATGCACGCTGATATTATAACACTTGTCCTTCATGTGTCTGCTTTAAATTTTTTCAGCAACATTATTTTGAGAAGAACTTTGTTATGATTGAATGTGTTTGTTTTATATTTTCTTATTGAACATAGTACCTAAGAAATATTATACGATTATTACTAAGATTTAATTACTAACATGATAGTAACATCATCATCAACTAGATCATCAATTTGATTTATCTCCATTATTATTAATTCTTTCACTAATTATATTTTTAAAACAACTCTTTTGTTTTTTTTGTATGTTTAGTTCAGCTTTCTTTTATTGTTCGTTGGTCTATATGCTATGATGCAATATATAGAGTTACATAAAGTTTTAAAAAAATAAAAGATATTAATATAAATACATTTTGTTCATTTTAGAAATTATTAGAAATTTAACTTAGGCATATGATTTACTGTGAGCCATTATCAGTGTCTTTTGTTTCCTGTGTTGCAGTAATGACTGGGGACTATATCCACCATATTTATTAGCAAATACTCTGTATACTTTTCCTATAGGGCCGTGATACCAAACTAGTCATATATTAACCCTAACCAAACATGTTTGTTTGACCAGTTTAGGTTAATATAAGACTAAACACATCCCACAGCATTCATCCCAATTGCATTCACAGATGATCCCTGATATGATATGTCTAGGTCATATGTGATGAGGGTGAGTGATTTTTGTGAACTCCTCTGACAGTAGTGATACCCCAATTTTGAATGAAACATACAGCTCGATCCAGGACGATTTCTGAGGAGTTAGTGCACCAAACCGAAGCTGTGGGATGTGTTTAGTCTTGTATTAACCCAAACTGGCCAAATAAACATGTTTGGTCAGGGTTAATACATGACCGGTTCGGTATTATGACCCTACAGGAAAAGTGTGTGCAGTGAAGGAATATTCCGTTCATGGTTGTTTTCTCAGCTTTCTCTCCACACTCGTACAGCAAACTGAAGGCCTCATCACTGCAACCTGAATTTTGGCTTTCACCATCCCTGCAACTCTGCTAGGTCTGCCTGGTCTGCTAGGTGTTGGTCCTCGATCGCTGCGATTTGGTGCGATTTGGTGCACCGCTCTTCGTATGCAATGCATGAAGTTGAAGTGGAGTGTGGGCAGCAGCTCGCACAACGCGGACCGATGCATGGGATCCGGCACCGCCGCGCGGGCATGCCGGGCGAGGGTCGCGCGTGCATATCGATACAGATCGAATTAATGTATTCATATTAACTGCATGCATGCATGCAGATCCGCGGTCGATCGTCCATCTATACATGCATATACATGCATTCAGCTGTCATCTGGAGAGAACACACTGCTCTTAGCTGGTTGTATATATGAGTAAATCAGACTCTTGTGTATATATATATAGTGGTACGACCTGCTCATATACATGAAATCAGTAACACACTCGGCTCTGACATGGACAAGTGCATGCACAGCCAGCTCTGTCGATCGAAAAGATTCTTGTATATAGTAAGTTAGCTTTCCTCCCTGCAGTTGCATGCATGATATCGTCCAGCCAGGCAAGTGACTAACGATTTTGTAGTGAGCGATACCTTCCTTTCGACAGGCTGAAGTGGCTGAGTCGTTGAGGAGCGTCAAGGACGATTGATCCACGTTCTGACAAACAGTTGTCTTGGGAAACGACAGTGGAGACTGGCTTATCGACAGGATCGATGTCAGGAAAAGCGCCCCCAAAGCTCCTGAGGGTGGGAGCCGATGCCGTCAAGAGTGCCTTACTGAAGGCTCCGGAGGAGAGGACAGAAAGGGACTTGCGTCACATCGGTGCAGCGATGTCCCACGTTTCTTGTCTGGCTTCTCTCGACGAAGAGGGACGTGCCTCCCTGGCAAGGAACGCATCGATGGAGGAGTTTGGGGAGGGAGAGGCGATCTTCACACAGGGCCAATCTGGAGAGAGGGCGTTTTTGGTTTTGGAGGGAAACGTGCGACTTGTCACGGCTGCTCCGACAGTGGATGGGGGCGAGGGTGAAGGAAAAGGAGAGGGAGAGACAGAGGGGGGTCGGCACGATCCTTCTGCCCCTTCTCCTTCTCTTTTACAGAGACAGCTGACACGGAGAGAGGAAAGGGAGAGAGAAGCAGTGGTGGAGGAGGGCGTCGGGGCATTCTTGGGAGAAGAGGCCATTCGGCAGGCTGCAGGGTGCATTCGGCCGTGCTCAGCCCTGGCCGCTGGGAGCTGTGCGGTTATCGTGATTCAGCAGGTCAGCACAGAACCTCCATGTTCGTGTGTGTGTGTGTGTGTG
>JAHBMJ010002120.1:0-22238 GCA_018398765.1 Chromera velia | reverse complement strand
CAGTGTCTCCTTTGATTTGTGCGGCGGCAGGTCTCCTTCCTGGGAGCTGAGTCTACTGCGGGGTCTGTTTCGTCTTTGCATCGATCGGGTCTGCTTGTCATTTTCGTGCTGAGGCTCTTTGTGTCATCTGCCCCTTGCGGCCTGCTTGCTTCGTGCTGTCTCTTTCCGTTTCGTTTCCGTCGGAGAGATGAGAGTGCATGCAGGTGAGGCGTGCAGGGGGCGGAGACGCTCTTTTTGTTTTCTCGCGCGACCTGTGTATCTTTGTCCGTTTTCAAGTGTGCGTCCGAATCTTTTCTTTTTCTTCTCGTTCCTTTTGGCCGTCTGTGTATGAAGTGTCCTCAAGCGGTCTGCATGCCGCTAGCTGCAGGGTCGCGGAGGCAGACGGAGAAAGATCGAGCTTTGAATGCATCAGATTCGATGCTTGATGGAGCGTCTGATCGCTGTGTGAACCGACAGGAAGCAGGGGTTAAGAATTGCTTCATTGAAGTGACGGAAAATCAACAAAGAAAATGTGCATGTGACCGATTGCCAGGCATGCAAGTGGAAAATGCGCAGGAGGACGATTAAAGAGCCCTCGTTGGCTGTAACTTCGACAGCTTTTGTGCGGCTCCGGCTTTCGTCAACTCTTTGCATTTCTGCAGGTCCATCGGGCTGCCTATCGGTCTGTCTGTCGTTCATCTGTTCCGATTCCGTCCCTTGTGGCGTGCAACACTGGTTTGTGGCAGATTAGAGTTTCTGATCTTAATGCGCGAGTCTTGATGATAGCTTGTTATCCTTTTCGAACATCAAGCAATATGAGACGCTGGAATCCTAATTAATGCATGCACCTTACCGCGAGTAATTAAATGAACACATTGATTAATTATATTGTATTTTAAAATTTACAGCAGTTTGTCTAGCGAGTTGTCTAGCAGTTTGTATATGTACTATTAGCTTATGTAGCAAGTTCAATGCCAAGTTGAAATCTAGATTGAAGCTACTTGAAAACTACTTCATCTACTAGTATCTACTAGTTTATCTAGTACTTTGTAAACTCCTAGGTAAACTCTAGTCAAGCATGAGTTCATTTAATGTAAAATAATGATAATGGAGGCCATTAAAAAAATGATATCTACTTCACAAAAAAATAAGTTTCCGAATTAAAATTTCGATTGAGTTAAAGAAGGCTTTCAAGTTAAGTAAAGTTGAAAAGCTAGAATGATCCTAAGAATGATCAGCCGATTCTAACTTTTAAATACTTCTAGAAATACTTTGATTTGAATATTATCAATGAATAATTGTTAACTCAGAATGAGAAATTGTCTCAAGATCATGCAGTCAATCTTTAACTTTTGATCAATTAGTTGGATGTAATTTATTCAACTCTGCAAGACCATTGCTAACATCATTTTTACACCGTTACCCTGCAAAGACCTAGGAATTTAGACAGGAATTTAGAGGAATTTAGAGGATTTTAGAGGAATTTAGCTAGGAATCTAAAGGAATTTGGACCCTAAACGACGTACAGTGGTAAAAAAAAAAAAAGAATAGACAGGTCAATTTTTTTTTTTTTCTTTTTTTTTTTATCTGGTGGTCAAAGGTCCAAGCAAACTTCGCAAAGGTGGGTTTTGTAGTTAGATGTGTTTTTGTCCAGGTTTTTATTATATGTTTGGCACTTCCAATAATAATAATAAAAAAAATAAAAAAGATTAGGCTTCTCAAGATTTTTCTTCTTTTTTTTTATCATTGTGCATCGCCTAGTTTAAACCTCTAAATTTCTAAACTTTGGAGGTCAATTTCTTATGAACTATAATAAATCGGAACTTCATATTAACAGTGCTTATAGACCTATATTAGACCTATACACACCATAAATATCAAGTTCCAACTTATTATATAGTTCAAGAAATTGACTTCCAAAAATTGCTAAATTCCTCTAAATTCCTCTTTTTAAATTCCTTTAGATTCCTAGTTAAATTCCTCTAAATTCTTCTAAATTCTTGTCTAAATTTCTAGGTCTTTGCAGAGTATGATGATGAGGTATCAAAGGTCAGAGACAGAGTTGTTGAGTCCCGACAAACCTAAGTACCAAAATCCGATACCGACCTCCCGATCCAAAATTTTTCGGTACTTTCGGTACCGGCTTTTTTACATATTCTAAACAGGTTTTTAGAACTCTTTACAGACTATTTATACGCCGTTAGATCATTCTACGTCCATGTGTTTGCCTGCGTCAACGCTCCAGACATTCAAAGGAAGCACCTCAAACGGAGATCAAATATAGTCAGGAAAGCACCTCAAATCAAAGCAAGATGGCAAAAGAGAACAGAAGAGACAAGAGGGTACATGTACGTGAATGATCGTGAATAGGAATGATGAATGAATATATAAGAGTGGGTTCGCTCCACGAAAAAAAGAAAAAGGATGCGATTGATGAGGTATCAAGAGTCAGAGAGAAGAGACGCGGTGCGCGCAGCATCATACCAGTCTAAATCGATCCGCGCACGCCGTCGAGCGCCGTCGAGCGAATTGTACATGTCAGCAACACATGCATGAAGCGTTGCATGCGGGAAATTGCAATATACACATGAACATGCATACAGAAAATGTAGCACTGAAAGAAACTGAATGCCAGTGGACAGAAAAGCAAAGAGCGTGTCATGTATGGGATATACAGACAAATGTATTACACGAAATACGACAGATACAGACACAGCAGACGTGCACGTGAGCGATCGATCGACCAATCGACCGAAAATTATAAATACAGATAGAGAGAGTGTATCGAGGTCCGGACTAGAGAGATCTGTGAACTCGAGACCATTTCCGGAAGATCAGACTTACGAGTATATGCACAAGCGTGGATCTCTGAGCTTAGGTGAGCTAGAAATTCATCAGATGGTGACAAGGAAGTAGGGTCTTTGTTCCATTCGTTGTCTTCTTCTTTGAAAATGAACTACATCTGCGTTGAGATGTGTGGTGTGTATGCAAGCTTAAACGTTTCCGTCTTTCGATTTCTCAGACTATCTAAACTTAACAATGGTTCTCTTCTCTCCTTAGTAGGTAGACGTCAATGCAAACTTTGGGGATCAGGTCGTAGCAATGTTTCCCGGCCTTAAAATCCACCTTACCGAGAAGGTGGAACTGCAGGCTATTGACCCCGAGTCTCAGATTAACGACCCAACTGATCAGCAGGTCGCGAACCTCTCCTTTGAGCACCCTGACCGGATGTTAAAGAGCTTCATCTTCAAGTCCCTCTACAAGGATAAGAAGAAAACCCTTGAGCATGTCTACAACGAGATACTTCAAGGCAGAAAGGTGGATGGAAAGGATCTACTGACCTTGAAGTCGCTGATGCTGTTCCTGAAGATGGCGGTGGACATCCTGGGTCTGGTCACTAACCTTCTGAACAAGAGCAGCAGCGGCTGCCGACTTTTCCGAAAGTTGATTTACAACTACATCTTAACTATCAGCGCCCAGAACATACTCTCCGCCATGGACGCGGCCTTTGATGGAATCAAAAGCAACAAGAAATTTAAGCAGGACCTCTTCTTTCTCCTTGCCTACTTAGAGACTCATGGTACGAAGGACCCGTGGAAGATCTTCAAATCCAAAAAGAGCGCCTTATCCACCTACATCAACCGTATGAGGCTTCGCGATGTGCCTTTTGCCAACTGGATCCGGGACGCGGAGAAGTTGATGATCGAATTGGGTCAGGTGCCTTTGCCTGAAAGAAAGTCCGACGGCACATTTGAGACCGACGCGTCCTGCCCATCAGGGAAGAGGGGCAAAGTTGTCTACTATGATATCACCACCAGCCCACCCATCATCACCAAGATTTATATGACTCTAAAAGACAACTGCGGGTCAGAGATGCTTGCAGTTGAGTTGGACAGAGACATCGCAGACAGGACACTGTCCTGACAGGCTCTTTGCGCGATATTTACGAAGTACTTCACATCCATATTCCCGGATCAGGGGAGAAAGGGGAACAAGGAAGGGTATGTCATGGTTTCTCAAAAAGAGTGGAAACAAATGCAACAGCAGCAGCAGAGGCAACAGCCTCAGTATCCCCAGTATCAACAGATGCAGAAGCAGCAGAGTTGGAACAGGGAACGGGAAGGAAGAGGGCGTGGAGGATACAGAGGTGGCAGAGGAGGGTACGGACGGGGCGGCAACAGGTACGGAGGAGGAGGGGACAGGGGCTTCGGCAGCAATGCCGGCCAGCACTCTTCTCCCTCTTTTAACCGTGGAGGAGGAAACGTAGGGAATCGCCAACAGGGGAGTCGCCAACCTGAGCAGCAGAACAAGAACTTCTGGACCGAGAACTGTGTTACAACGGTGAGCAAGCCAGCCTCTCTGTCTTTCCTCTTATGGTTTTCAACCTTTTTTTCTTCGCGTGCTCCTTTCTTCCAATTTTGTCTACTCTGGTCATGTGTGTAGCCCTTCATACTTTGATAGACATAAGCAGTTGTACGCAGATCAGTACTAACACAGAAATGGAAGGACCATCCGTAGAGGAAGTCATGTGGCTGTTTGAATTTGATCAAAAGGGTAATACAGAAAAGCATAAAAACTTCAAGAAATATTGGAAGGATTTTTGCATCCCTGTCTCGAAAAGAAAGGTGAGTAGACTGTCAGAAGAGAAAAAGGTTCGGCCCTGTTTTTCTTTCCTAAGCAGTTTTGCCGTTCTTTTCACAGAGACCGAGGAGGACAGTGAGGAAGTGAGTGAAAGACACGAAGGTAGAGAGAGTCAGACAGAAGAAACAGATGAGAGAAGTAGAGACACATCAGAGAGGAGAGACACACATACAGACAAGCAAAGGAAGGTGATGGAAAGAGAAGAGAATGATAAGAAGGCTTCACCAAGCAACGCAGAGAAAGAGGAAAGGAAAAAGACGATAAAAAGGGGGAAGAGACAGCGAAGGAAGAACGAAGAGGAAGATGAGACCCAAAAGACACCGACAGGGGGGAAGAGGGGGAAAGATTTCTCGGCACAGGACTTAGTCTACGCTTTCTGGAGAGTCACTAGTGAGAGCGTACAGACAGCCCTGCAGACGGTAGAGAAGAAAGGGACAGTTCTTTTGGGTGAGTCCAAGCTGGTTAGAGTGGTTAAAGATTCGGAAAGCACTGGAGTGATCACGACATCGATGGGTTGGTTGAGACTTGCCATGGCATTGTTCCCTTTGTCCACGCTAGGCAGGTGGTTATGGAAGCATGACAAAGACAGAGGGCCGAGAATCGGGACAGCAAATGGAACGGTTGGAATTGTTGGGGTTTGGGGGGGAGGCTTTCACCTCACCGATCGTATCTTGTTATCTTTACGAATGGTGGTTCTAGATACAGACGCCATCGTTCCTCCCCTGGTCGGGATGAAATTTCTGAAGGCATGGGGGGTAAAAATGGATTACGAGACCCTACAGATGAGACTGTGCCTTCCAGATGGGCGCAAATACACCATCAAATGGCAGAAGAAGGGCAGTGGACTCTTGACTCTTCTGGTCAAACTGGGGAGAGCGTCTTTTGCCATTTCTGGCAAGCTTGGGGGGAGCAGCCTAGACATCCAAAGTTTGACTGACACAGCAACAGGGGAAGAGGTCGTCGTTCCACGTGAAGTGATTTTTGGAGAATGGAAGGAGCGGCGTCGGGAGACCGGTGCATGTGGGAAACAACTTTGGGCAGGTTGCGTTCAGAAGGAAACACAGGTACGTCAGTCTGTAGAGAGTCTGGGAGAAGGAATTATAATGGATGAGGCGTTTGTGGGCTCTCAAAGAAGGAGGACTAAGAGAGTGACTTTTCGGGAGACAGTCTCTGGTCGGTTTCTAGATAAAAAGACCAGGAGGCTAAAAGGGCGGCCCTTTGAAACAAAGTTGAAAGAGCATGCCACCAGGATAAAGGAATGGAAAAAGAGGCGCACGAAACATCTTTCCACTCTTGATATCTCGACGAGTGGCCATAGTCTAGATGAAGGGGGTGTTAGGAGATCGCCGCGTCTGGCAAAGAAGGAACAAGCGTCGCAGGAGCCTCCACCTAGGCCCTGTAGTCACAGTAGCAGCAGCAGTAGCCGCCAGGTCAACCATTGTGACCCTTCTTTTGCCGATGATCCCTCTTTGACATCTGTAAATAGGATTGAGGACAAAAGAGGAGGAGAGAGTTTAACGGAGCCTAGAGAATTACTTCAGCAAGTTCAGAAAGACAGCCTTCAGTCAGATTCAAATGAGATAGAAAAGGTAGAAAGGCAGTCAGAGAATGAACAAACGGAAGGAAAGAAACGAGAAAGATGGAAAGAAAAGGAAGAAAAAAGGAGGAAAAAGAAGGAAAAGAAAGCGAAGGCTTTGGCTGCCAGGTCCAGGGTGGAGAACGGCAGGGTCTGCAGAGACCACGGATGTAATCTAGAAGAGGGAGGAGGAATGAGATCCGGGATAGAAAGCAGGGATGACGCACCTGTATTTGAGATAGGAGGGCCCGGGTGCTCACGTAAAAGAGAAAGGATGCGGGTAGAAGGAAAGGAGTTGGAGGAGCTTGTCTAGAGAGCACACAGGGAGATGGGGCATCTAGGAGGCGCAGCTCTCAGTCAATCGCTTTCAAAGTACATCAAGGGAAGTCGGTTGTCAATGAGGGAGGTATGTAGAAAGACAATAGAGGGTTGCAAGGAATGTGTTCAGGTAAAAGGAGCTCCATACAGGTAGAGAGGATGGACAGTAAGATTGAGGAGAGGGAGACCACTCGAAAGGATTGCAGTTGACCTTCACTTCATTGAAGGGACCCCGATAGTTACCATCATCGATGAATGCACTCGGTGGTTGGTGGCGGTGCCAGTAGAAGGAAAAGACGCAGCAACGGTATGGAAGGCAGTGCGGGATCACTGGATTACGCCTTTTGGCTACCCAGTTAGTCTAAGGTCGTGCTTTAGGACAGATAACGGAAGTCACTTCAAGGGGGTGTTTGATCTGCAGTGCAGAATAAGGAGCATCAGTCATGAGTGGACACCGGTGGGTCACCCGCAGTCGATGGGGATCCTCAAGAACCGCCATTACATTCTGGACACACAGATCACACTTCTCCGTCTTGAGAGAGACATCCCAGAAAAGAATTGGCAAGATATACTTCCCATGGCAGTGGCTTTTGTCAACCACATGCCAGCAGCCAGAGAACCGTATTTGTCTGCGTATGAAAGGATGACGGGGGTTTGCCCAGTCCCAGCTAGCGTTGAAGAGAAGAGAAGGAGTTATGAGGAGCTCAAGGGAAGGAGGTTTGAGGAGATAGAGATGGTTCTCTTCCGACACCCTCTCCGTCACTACGGGAAGGTAGAGGAAGAATGGAAGCCAGGTGAGGTTGTGAAGGTCATTTCCCCGACTCTGTTTCGAATCAGACCCATCAGAGAGAGAGACAGGGGGTATGAGTCCTATGAGGTGGATCTCTTTGTGACGGCTATTCAACCGATGCCTGAAAAATTGTAGCAGGAGCTGAGAAAACCTGGAGGGGTGTTAGAGAATGAACCTTCGGCAGCAGAGAAAGAAAAAGAGAAAAGAAAGAGATCAGACGGAAAGAAATTTATCATATGGAAGGATGAAAAGACGAAGCAGTTGTTCTTAAGGGAAGTGAAGGAAGAGAAGAGAGGGCGAGTGACTGTGCAGCATTATGGGTCATATGGGAAAGGAGCGTTGAGAGATCGGCTTTATCATCCTGCAGTAAGGAGAAAAGGAGAGAGAGCGGTAATGTTTACAAATAATATGAAGAAGTACGGGGCAATGGAGCCAGATCTGTTTGAGGTGGAGAGAGAAGACATCGTGATTGAAGACGCGGAGGTTGAGAAGAATGGGAGGCTAGGTGAGAGCACGATCAGTACTCTTCTCAGAGAGTACATCGAAGAGAAGGAGTTTGCTTTGTCTACAGAGCCTGAAGACAGAATGTCAGGTTCCTGCGTCACTTCGTTTCTTGATTCCCTTATTAGTAGGTCTTCCTTCTTCTGTTCAGACCAAGAGGTGGGAAGAGTCCTACTGACAGAGACTACGCATCAGAAAGTGAAGTACGGGAGCTTGACACCAGAGATGAGAAAGAAGTGCAACAAAGCGAGGAGAGCAGAACTAGCCAAGCTGATGAAGTACGACACCTACGACACGGTCAGGAAGGAGAACGTCCCTGCAGGAACAACCGTCCTAGACATGCTGGTGGTGGATACTTTGAAGATGAAAGCAGGAGGAGAGAGAGAGAGAGTTTAAGGTAAGAGCAGTAGTAAGAGGAGACCAGGATCCAAGACAAGGTGTAGAGACCGCTACGTGTGGTTGCTCACCTGATTCTGTTCGTTTCGTTTTACTTGCAGCATTAACGTTCCCAAACTACGGAAAGAACTCAATCACCTCCATAAACTGTCAGAACGCCTATCTCCAGGCGAAGCTGAAGTCCCGAGTCCCAGTCTATGTCAGACCGCCTCCCAGTCATCCCGACAGAAAAGCAGCTTTGCTCTAGAGATTGAAGAAGGCCCTATATGGTTTGAAAGATGCAGGGAGAGCATTTAAAGACCATCTGTGGAAGGTTTTGAGGAAACTAGGTTGGGAGCTCAGTCCGTTGAGCGGGGTGTCTTGAAAAAAGAAGGGAAGAAAGGTTGTTGGGTTGCTAAGTCAGTACGTTGATGATTTGATTGTCGTTTGATTGGAAGGGGACATACAGGAGATGGTGAAAGAAATTGTAGAAGAGGTCCATTGCAAGGAGCCGGAGGTGTTAGGTCGGTATGTTGGAAGTAATTATGAGGTCCTTTCAGACGGAAGAATCTGGTGCTCTCAGAAAACGTACGTTGAAAGTATTCAAGGAGAACAGAGTAAGCAGGGATCTTAGCCTCTTCCAACAGGGGTGACGAGAGAAGATGATAGGTCGGAGATGCTAGATGCAGAGGGACACAGACGGTACAGACAGTTGTTGGGGGAGTTGTCCTATGCAACGCATAGCACCAGACCGGATCTCGAGTTTGCATCCACATGGCTGAGACAATTTAACCAAAAGCCAACCGTCAGAGCATGGAGACTTCTGAACAGAGCCATCAAATACAGACAGGCGACTTCAGATCGAGGGATCATACTGGACCCTCCCAAGTTGCATGAGAGAATGGAAGTGGTTCTGTATTACGATGTAGCAGGGGGAAGTGAATTGAATCCATACCCACAGACAGGCTGGGTACTTACCGTGAATGGAAGACCAATCGCTTGGAAGAGCCAAAAACAGAAGAGATATGCGAGGAGCATCAATCGGGCAGAACTCTGTGCACTGGAGGATGCGCTTGACTACGCATTGGTGACGATGAGATTCATTCGGCAGATCTGGAAGGATTCGCATTGCACAATTCGAACGGATTCAGATTGGGTGTGCAAGATGCTCAAATCCAGAAACCCAAAGCCCCAGGAAAAGGACTTGATTGAATAAATAAGAGAGATGGGGGGGAAAGTGTGTGTAATTCCAGCAATAGCTACAATGGACGGAATGGAAGAAGGGAAGATCAGAGTACAACATGTGTACGGCCATCAGAACTACGCAGACAGTTTCACAAAGCTAATGGATATGGATGTGATTGCATCACTTCTCAAGAAAGACAGACAGGCACAGATAGTCTACACACCCACAGGTCTGTCAAGAGAAGAAAAAGAAAAGGAAGAAGAAGATGATGATGAATGGCCATGTGTGCAGGTGGATTCAAAGATGCCTGAGATTCAAGGCAGGAGCGCGAGGAGAGAAGGACTAAAAGACAGACAACGGGTTGACTACAAAGCGATTGCAAAAGGGCTCAAAGTCAAGGAAGAGGAAGAAAGCTTGATAACTGATCAATTTGATGAAAAAGGAAGCAATGCATGGAGAAAAGGGGTGTGGATAAAAAAGGGAAGGTAAAGGAGAAAGCATTTTACAGAGATGAGAGATGCAGAACTGATAACAGGAGATCAAAGGGAGAGAAGCTACCTAAGAACGGAGCAAAAGCAACACGCTTAGTTTGTTGGGGGGCAGATCATTCCATGTCCATATGTTCGTCTGCGTCAACGCTCCAGACATTCAAAGGAAGCAACTCAAACGGAGATCAAATATAGTTAGAAAAGCACCTTAAATCAAAGCAAGATGGCAAAAGAGAACGGAAGAGATAAGAGGGTATATGTAGGTGAATGATCATGAATGGGAATGATGAATGAATATGTAAGAGTGGGTTCGCTCCGCAAAAAAATGAAAAAGGATGCGATTGATGAGGTATTAAGGGTCAGAGAGAAGAGGCGCGGCGCACGTAGCATCATACCAGTCTAAATCGATCCGCGTATGCCGTTGAGCGCCGTCGAGCGAATTGTATATGTCAGCAACACATGCATAAAGCATTGCATGCGGGAAATTGCAATATATACGTGAACATGCATACAGAAAATGTAGCACTGAAAGAGACTGAATGCGAGTGGACAGAAAAGCAAAGAGCGTGTTATGTACGGGACATATAAACAAATGTATTACACGAAATACGACAGATACAGACACAGCGGACGTGCACGTGAGCGATCGATCGACCGATCGACCGAGAATTATAAATACAGATAGAGAGAGTGTATCGAGGTCCGGACTAGAGAGATCTGTGAACTCGAGACCATTCCCGGAAGACCAGACTTATGAGTATATGTACAAGCGTGGATCTCGGAGCTTAGGTAAGCTAGGGATTCATCATATGAATGCAACTCGGGGGCCGAACCATGCCTAGAACCATGCATCCCAGCTAGTGTCCCAGGTCCGTCTATGGCACTGCCAGGTCGGTCGTCAAAGATGTACAACTTGAATTTAATAACTTAAATCAAGCTAGGAATCAAGATTGTACTTTCAATTAAACACGAATAAGATGAAAACAAAACAAACCATGACTTAAATACATCGATCATGATCTGCCTGGCAGTGCATGAATAAACACTTAATTTTGAATTAAGCTAAAACCTAAGCTAACTTAGAACACCTTCAAAAATTTTTAAATCGATTCATAAATTTTTTAAAAAATGGTTACTTATACTACATAATTTTTAAACATAAATCTAAGTATGAGCAGCCGTGCGCGCGCGTTGGAACGCGGGGGCACGTACATGCAACGAATTAATTTGCGCCATGCATGCGTGCGTCAGATATTGGAGATACACTACATATATAATTAACTTGAAGTAACAGTGTTATAACAGTGTTTAACATAATTAACTTGAAGTAACAGTAAGTAGAAAGTCCACGCCAGGACTTGAAAGAGGCCAAGGAGTGCGATTGCGAGGACGGACACACACGGGTCACCAGCACAGTGGCCCGGCGAAGTACATGCCAAAATCGATAGGGACACTAACCGAAGAAACGATTCCACAGGCTCATGAGCACAGCACAAGGAACGACAACACGCAAATCGTTTGCAAAAAGTCTTCATCAATCAGACACACAGGCAGTGCGATATTTCTTCGAAGGACACACGAGCACTCATTTGCAAAAACGCTTTCACAAACGGATGGCTTCATGCATCTAAACGGACACACAGTCCACTCATTCTGTGGGGGGACACACGAGAGCACGGGTGAGCAGTAGCAGAAACTCACACACTGGAAAAGAGGCCGCACCAGAAACGACGGGAACGTTACACCGTTAACCTGCCACTCAGCTACTGCCTTGTTCTACCGTCGACCGACGGAATATGTAAGACTCTCTGCAGTCTGCGCGCGCATGGCATTCTTTAAGAAGCCGGGCGCTTAGTCGTGCTTGTGGCCGTGACGGCGGCGGGAGTGCTTGGTGGGAGCGGAGTACTTGGAGGGGGCGGGGGCAGCCATGGTGACGGGGGTGGCAGGGACGGTAGCAAAGGTGACGCAGGCAGAGCCGGTGTCAGTGTAGCCAGCGGGGCAGGACTGGACCTGGGTGAAGGTGGTTCTGGTGCAGCCAGCGCCGGAGGCGGTGGTGCCAGCGGGGCAGGAAGACTCCATGGGGACGGACACAGTGGAGACGCAGGCAGAGCCGGTGTCAGTGTAGCCAGCGGGGCAAGACTGGACCTGGGCGAAGGTGGTTCTGGTGCAGCCAGCACCGGAGGCGGTGGTGCCAGCGGGGCAGGAAGACTCCATGGGGAGGGTGATGGTGGAAACGCAGGCAGAGCCGGTGTCGGTAGTGCCAGCGGGGCAGGAGTAGGAGGTGGAGGTCTCAGTGCGGTAGGTGGTGACGGGGACAACGGACTCAGTGATGGTGTCAGAGCTGTAGGACATCTCCTGAACAGTCATGGTGGACTTCTGAGCGACAGTGGAGACTCTCTCGGAGTGAGCGGTTTCCATGACGGTCTCAGTGTCGTAAGTGGGGATGGTGGAGACGGTCTCGGTCATGGGGACGGGGGTGGAGAGGATGTTGGTCTCAGTGACGGTCTCGGGAGTGTAAGAGGTGGAGTACTCAACGAGAGTGTTGGGGCCGACGCTCTCCATGTTGTAGGCGGTAGAGACGGAGTGGGAAGTCTCAGTCATGGAGGAAGTCTCGTAGGTCTGGAAGGTCTCCTCGACGGAGGTGGTCTCAACGACCTCCTCAGTGAAGTAGGTGGCGACAGCGGGGACGGCCTCAGTGTAGGAGTTGGACACAACCCTGAACTTGGTCTCGGTGAGGCAAGAGGCAGACACACCGGGAGCGAGGGAGGCGCCGGGTCCGAAGTTGCCAGCCATGGCGTCAGAGCAGGAGACGTAGCTGATGCGGTCGTTGGAGACGGTCACGGTCTCAGAGTCGGAAGCGACAGAGTAGGAGACGAGGGCGGGGACGGTCTCAGTGTAGGAAGAGGTGGAGAGAGACACGGAGGTCTCCTCGAGGACGATGTCGTCATACACAGTGTAGACCTCCTCGGTGGTGGCGGTCTCAGTCACAGTGCGGGTCTCGTATCTGTAGAGCTTGGGGACGGTCTCAGTGACGGTGGAGGTCTCGTAAGCGATGGAGGAGGTGGTGAAGGTCTCCATGGGGATCTCCTCGTAGCTGCACGAACAGAGACGACCCAGAAAAATCCTTGAAGATTCGCAGCAGAAGCACTTGGACGAACACTGCCATCACTTCAATGTTGTGTTGACAGGACAGCGAAGATCCAAAGCACCCCACGCACAACAACCTGCGGGCCCACTTCTTTCAACCCACTGAAGAAACCACACCAACACACACCCGGCCCAGCGTCAACTCACGCAGACATCACACTCACTCGGTTGTCTCACCCTCATTCATGCTCACTCACTTACCACACACACACACACACACACAGAGAGAGAGAGAGAGAGAGAGAGGCACGCACGCACGCACAGGAGGCCACACTCTACACGTGCTGACACTCACATTCAGAGAGAAATTAGAAACACCGAATGAAGACATCACCTCAAAAAAGACAAAGACTTACGTGGGGGCAGCGCAGCTCATGGAGGCACCCTCGCCGATGGGGGTGGTGCCCTCAGGGCAGGCGTACTTGGCAGCGCCCTTGGAGGTACCGGGGATGAGGGTGGCGGGCACGCGAGCAGTGGCGGCGCGCTTGCAAGAGGGAGCGGCGCCCTTGCCAGAGTAGGAGGCAGAAGAGCCGGGGGCGGCACTGGGGTACTCAGTGGAGCCAGCAGGGCAGGCGGTGTGGGTCTCAGAGACAGTGTAGGGGGTGCGGATGGTGACAGTGGCAGTGCACTCACCCATGGAGTTCTCGACGGTGCCGGTGGGGCAGTAGTACATGGGGGTGGACTCAACTCTGGAGAGGGTCACGGTGACGGGTCTTTTCTCGAAGCGAGCCTGCTTGACGGTTCTGGGGGCGGAGGAAGAGACGGGGGAGGCCGAGGGGAGGGTGACGGTGCAGGTCATGGAGGGACCGAAGCCGGAGGCGGTGGAGCCAGCGGGGCAGGAGTAAGAGGGGACAAGGTGCTGCTTGGTGAGGGTGAGGGTCTGGGGGACCTGGGTGATGACAGCGACCTCAGAGGACACGGGGACCTCGTAGGACTCCAGGGAGGAGGTTCTGAGGGTCACAGTGCAGGTGCCGTCAGCCTGAGCGGAAGTGCCCTGGGGGCAGGTGGAGCCGGTTCTGAGGGTGGTGGCGGGGAGGGAGAAGGAAGCGGGCTTGGAGGAGAGGGTGGGGAAGCGCACAGACTTCTCGGAGGAAGACTGCTCGACAGACTGGAAGGAGAGGCGAGCAGTGCAGCTGCCATCGGCGGCGGCGGTGGTGCCGGAGGGGCAAGCGGAGGAGGACACGGGGGTGGAGACGGGGACGTTGACGGAAGTCTGGATGGACTGAGTGGAGTACTCAGTGGAGGATCCAGTCACGATGCAAGCACCGCCCTCCATGGAGGAGCCAGAGGGGCAGGTGGGGGCACCAGGGACAGAGACCTGCTTGGAGACGGGAACGGAGAAGGGGGCCTTCTCAACGGTGGTGGTGGTCACGGGGACGGAGCGGGGAGACACCTGGGGGACGCGGATGGTCCTCATGGTGGTGCACATGCCGTCAGCGGCGGGGGTGGTGCCAGCGGGGCAGGAGGTCATGGGGATCTGGGTGGAGGTGGTGGAAGCGATTCTGGCAGTGGTGGTAGTCTGGGTGCAAGCACCGCCGGACATAGAGGAGCCGGAGGGGCAGAAAGAGGTGGGGGCGACAGACTCGCTGTTGGAGATGGAGGAGGTGGTGTAGGCCACGGAGGTGGTCTTGGTGCAGGCACCGCCAGACATGGTGGAGCCCTTGGGGCAGAAAGAGGAGGCGGGGACGTTCTCGGTTCTGGGGATGGAGGAGGAGATGTAAGCGGCAGTCTCAGTCTTGGTGCAGGCACCGCCGGACATGGTGGAGCCCTGCAGAGAAGGGAGGAAGGAAAAATGTTGAAGACGTCTCTCAAAGCAAGCAAGTGGCCAGCTGAAGGACTTGGGACACGTAGGGCAAGGGACGCGGGTCAAATAAGAGACGCGACGCGAGACGTACCTTGGGGCAGAAAGAGCTGGCAGGGACAACCTCAGTGTTGGGGATGGAAGAGGTGATGTAGGCGGCAGTCTCGGTCTTGGAGCAGGAAGTGCCCTCAAGAGAGTAGCCGGCAGGGCAGGTGTAGGTGGTCAGAGGGGCAGCAGGAGCGGCACCCTTCTTCTGGGCGAAAGCCACAGCGAAAGCAGCGGGGACAGCGAGGAACTTCATTGTGTGTGTTGTTTGGAAAGAAGATGAAGATCAAAAAGGATCACCAAAGGCAGAAGCCGTCTCACTATCTCGCAAAGGAACACAACGTTTGCAGAAGAGGTGGGGTCGTAATTTAGAGGCAGCTGTTTCCGAGAAGGGCAGAATTGCATTTCAAAATTTTCAACTCATCAGTCTATAGTTTTGTGGTACAAGCATGTAAAGGCAACACTCGCAACATGCACTGTTGTTTGCTCGTCCCCCGCAAAATTTCGCGGGGGACAACACTAGCGTGACACACACCGAGACACTCCAGATTTTTGTGGGCAACAAATAAGAGTCCGACTTAGAGTCGGAACTGCCATCCGCTCTTTCGGAACTGCCATCCGAGCGTTTACAACACGATGGCAGCCATCCGAGCGTTTACAACACGATGGCAGTTCCGAAAGAGCGGATGGCAGTTCCGACTCTTATTTGTTGCCCACAAAAATCTGGAGTGTCTCGGTGTGTGTCACGCTAGTGTTGTCCCCCGCGAAATTTTGCGGGGGACGACTCCCGGACGAGCAAACAACAGTGCATGTTGCGAGAGTTGCCTTAACATGCTTGTACCACAAAACTATAGACTGATGAGTTGAAAATTTTGAAATGCAATTCTGCCCTTCTCGGAAACAGCTGCCTCTAAATTACGACCCCACCTCTTCTGCAAACGTTGTGTTCCTTTGCGAGATAGTGAGACGGCTTCTGCCTTTGGTGATCCTTTTTGATCTTCATCTTCTTTCCAAACAACACACACAATGAAGTTCCTCGCTGTCCCCGCTGCTTTCGCTGTGGCTTTCGCCCAGAAGAAGGGTGCCGCTCCTGCTGCCCCTCTGACCACCTACACCTGCCCTGCCGGCTACTCTCTTGAGGGCACTTCCTGCTCCAAGACCGAGACTGCCGCCTACATCACCTCTTCCATCCCCAACACTGAGGTTGTCCCCGCCAGCTCTTTCTGCCCCAAGGTCGGTCACGTGTAGCCCGCGTCTCCTGTCTCCACTGTCCTTTGTCTCCTGCGTCCCATGCCTTCCTACCGGCTTTTCATCCTGATTCTGCTGTTTGTTTTCCTCCTTGGAGACGTACTTCATCATGTTCTTATCTCCTCACATGTCTGCAGGGCTCCACCATGTCCGGCGGTGCCTGCACCAAGACTGAGACTGCCGCCTACATCTCCTCCTCCATCCCCAGAACCGAGAACGTCCCCGCCTCCTCTTTCTGCCCCAAGGGCTCCTCTATGTCCGGCGGTGCTTGCACCCAGACCACCTCCACTGCCATGATCCCCTCCACCTCTTCCATCCAGGTGCCCACCACCTCCTGCCCCGCTGGCTCTTCCGGCCCCGGTGCTGACGGCATGTGCACCACCACCAGAGCCATCCGCGTGCTCACTCAGGAGACCCGCTCCGTCCCCGTGACCTCCACCTCCTTCGAGAAGACCCCCTTCTCCGTTCCCGTCTCCAAGCAGGTCTCCGTCCCCGGTGCCCCCACCTGCCCCTCCGGCTCCTCCATGTCCGGCAGTGCTTGCATTGTGACTGGATCCACCACTCAGTACTCCACTGAGACCGTCCCCACCACCCTCTCCTTCCCCGTGAACACCCCCGTCTCCTCCTCCGTGTGCCCCTCTGGCACCACCCTGTCTGATGGTGCCTGCGTTGCCACCCTCTCCTTCCAGTCCGTTGAGCAGGGTGCTTCCAACAGATCCATCCGCGTCGCCACCCTCGCCTCCAAGCCCGCCACCTACAACCTCCCCAGCACCACCCTCCAGAGAGGCTCCACCTGCCCCCAGGGCTCCTCCGCTCAGGCTGACGGCACCTGCGCTGTCACCCTCAGAACCTCCTCCCTCGAGGCCTACTCCGTCCCCGCCTCCAGCCAGATCCCCGTGATCACCTCCGTCCCCCAGACCCTCACCCTCACCAAGCAGCACCTCGTCCCCTCCTACTCCTGCCCCGCTGGCTCCACCGCCTCCGGCTTCGGTCCCTCCATGACCTGCACCGTCACCCTCCCCTCCGCCTCCCCCGTCTCTTCCTCCGCTCCCAGAACCGTCAAGCAGGCTCGCTTCGAGAAGAGACCCGTCACCGTGACTCTCTCTAGAGTTGAGTCTACCCCCGTGTACTACTGCCCCACCGGCACCGTCGAGAACTCCATGGGTGAGTGCACTGCCACGGTCACCATCCGCACCCCCTACACTGTCTCTGAGACCCACACCGCCTGCCCTGCTGGCTCCAGCGAGTACCCCGGTGCCGCCCCCGGCTCTTCCGCCTCCTTCTCTGGCAAGGGCGCCGCTCCCTCTTGCAAGCGCGCCGCCACTGCTCACGTGCCCGCCACCCTCATCCCCGGCACCTCCAAGGGCGCTGCCAAGTACGCCTGCCCTGAGGGCACCACCCCCATCGGCGAGGGTGCCTCCATGAGCTGCGCTGCCCCCACGTAAGTCTTTGTTGTCACGTTGAGGTGATGTCTTAATTCGGTGTTTCTGGTTTCTCTCTGAAAGTGAGTGTGTCAGCACGTGTACAGTGTGGCCTCGTGTGCTTGCGTGCCTCTGTGTGTGGATGTGTGGATGTGTGTGTGTGTGTGTGTGTGTGTGTGTGTGGTGAGACAGTGAGCATGAATGAGGGTGCGACAGAGTGAGGGTGATGTCTGCGTGAGTGACGCTTGGCAGGGTGTGTGTTGGTGTGGTTTCTTCAGTGGGGTGAAAGAAGTGGGCCCGCAAGTTGCTGTGTGTGGGGGGCTTTGGATCTTCGCTGTCCTGTCAACACAACATTGACGTGATGGCAGTGTTCGTTCAAGTGCTTCTGTTGCGAGTCTTCAAGGCTTATTATGGGTCGTCACTGTTCAT
This sequence comes from Chromera velia, assembly GCA_018398765.1. Taxonomy (NCBI): domain Eukaryota; family Chromeraceae; genus Chromera; species Chromera velia. The sequence goes on along the minus strand of JAHBMJ010002120.1, from coordinate 4,293 downwards.
GCAGCTACGAGGAGATCCCCATGGAGACCTTCACCACCTCCTCCATCGCTTACGAGACCTCCACCGTCACTGAGACCGTCCCCAAGCTCTACAGATACGAGACCCGCACCGTGACTGAGACCGCCACCGCCGAGGAGGTCTACACTGTGTATGACGACATCGTCCTCGAGGAGACATCCATGTCTCTCTCCACCTCTTCCTACACTGAGACCGTCCCCGCTCTCGTCTCTTACTCTGTCGCTTCCGACTCTGAGACCGTGACTGTCTCCAAAGACCGCGTCAGCTACGTCTCCTGCTCTGACGCCATGGCTGGCAACTTCGGACCCGGCGCTTCCCTTGCTCCCGGTGTGTCTGCCTCTTGCCTCACCAAGACCAAGTTCAGGGTTGTGTCCAACTCCTACACTGAGGCCGTCCCCGCTGTCGCCACCTACTTCACTGAGGAGGTCGTTGAGACCACCTCCGTCGAGGAGACCTTCCAGACCTACGAGACTTCCTCCATGACTGAGACTTCCCACTCCGTCTCTACCGCCTACAACATGGAGACCGTCGGCCCCAACACTCTCGTTGAGTACTCCACCTCTTACACTCCCGAGACCGTCACTGAGACCAAGATCCTCTCCACCCCTGTCCCCATCACCGAGACCGTTTCCACCATCCCCACTTACGACACTGAGACCGTCATGGAGACCGCTCACTCCGAGAGAGTTTCCACCGTCGCTCAGAAGTCCACCATGACTGTTCAGGAGATGTCCTACCGCATGGAGACCACCTCTGAGTCCGTTGCCCCCATCACCGCCTACCGCACCGAGTCCTCCACCACCTACTCCTGCCCCGCCGGCACCGTTGAGTCCGGCTCCTCTTGCATCTCCACCATCACCCTCCCCCTGGAGTCTTCCTGCCCCGCTGGCACCACCACCTCCGGCGCTGGCTGCACCAGAACCACCTTCGCCCAGGTCCAGTCTTGCCCCGCTGGCTACACTGACACCGGCTCTGCCTGCGTCACCTTTGCTACCGTCCCTGCCACCCCCGTCACCATGGCTGCCCCCGCCCCCTCCAAGTACTCCGCTCCCACCAAGCACTCCCGCCGCCGTCACGGCCGCAAGCACGACTAAGCGCCCGGCTTCTTGAAGAATGCCATGCGCGCGCAGCTTGCAGAGAGTCTTACATATTCCGTCGGTCGACGGTAGGAGAAGGCAGTATCTGAGTGGCAGGTTAACGGTGTAATGTTCCCGTCGTTTCTGGTGCGGCCTCTTTTCCTGTGCGTGAGTTTCTGCTACTGCTCACCCGTGCTCTCGTGTGTGTGTGTCCCCCCACAGAATGAGTGGACTGTGTGTCCGTTTAGATGCGTGAAGCCGTTTGTGAAAGCGTTTTTGCAAATGAGTGCTCGTGTGTCCTTCGAAGAAATATCGCACTGCCTGTGTGTCTGATTGATGAAGACTTTTTGCAAACGATTTGCATGTTGTCGTTCCTTGTGCTGTGCTCATGAGCCTGTGGAATCGTTTCTTCGGTTAGTGTCCCTATCGATTTTGGCATGTACTTCGCCGGGCCACTGTGCTGGTGACCCGTGTGTGTCCGTTCTCGCAATCGCACTCCTTGGCCTCTTCAAGTTCTGGCATGGACTTTCTACTTACTGTTATTTCAAGTTAATTACCTTAAACGCTGTTACTTCAAGTTGATTATATGTGGTGTATCTCATAGTTAAATTTATGTTTAAAAATTATATATAAATTATTTTTTCTCTAGTTTTTCCTTTAAATTTATGAATCGATTTAAAGTTTTTTTAAGGTGTTGATTGATTGATTGATTGATATGTTCCGCCCTAGGCCCTTCCCGCTATGTCTATCTGTGGCCAGTGTTTAAGTCAGTTTGGGTTTTAGCTTAATTCAGAATTTAATAAGTGTTATTGCATGCACTGTCAGACAGATCATGATCGATGTATTTAATTAATTTCAAAACTTTTCATCTTATTTGCATGTAATTGAATTTATTGAAAGTACAATCTTGATTCAAGTTATTTCAAGTGGTACACTGCATCCTTTATACTAGGATCCTTAGGCTAGCTTTTAGTATACCTACTTATCATAGCCGGACCTGGGGCGCACGGTTCGGTGACATTCATGATGGTGTGAAAATGATGCTAGCAATAGTATTGCAGAGTTGAATAAATTCTATCCAACTAATTAATCAAAAGTTATAAAGAGGAACTATACCTTATAAAAATGAGTGAATTTATAAATGAATTTAAGTGAATTTAGATGAATTTACGTGAATTTAAGCAGTGAATTTAGATGAATTTAGGTGAATTTAAGTGAATTTACAAGTAAATTTTGAGGCTAAATTCATTGTGAATTTAGATTTTTAAATTCATTTCGAAATGAATTTAGACCTTTTAACATAGAAATTAATTAATGTAGATTCACTTAAATTCATCCAGAAATTCCTTTCATAATGAATTTAAACCTATAAATTTATTAGTGAATTTAACGTCAAAATTCATGCATTTATAAATTCACTTAAATTCACCTCAATTCATTTAAATTCATGGCTTATAAATTCACGTAAATTCATTCAAATTCACTTAAATTCATTTGTAAATTCATTCATTTTTACAGGGTAATCTTGAGTTAATTTCTCATTCTGAGTTATTCAAAAGTATTTGAAAGTTGGAATCGCTAGTGCAATCGGCTGATTGATCATTCTAAATTCTTAATTAACTTTACTTAACTTGAAAGCCCTCTTTGACTCGCAAACTCTTTTGTGAAGTAGATATCATTTTTTCAATTGCCTCTATTACTAGCTCTATTATCACCATTAATTCTATATATGAACTAAACTCATGCTTCACTAGAGTTTACCTAGGAGTTCATAAAGTACTAGGTGAAGTAGTTTTCAAACTGCTACATAATTAAGCTAATAATACATACATAAACTACAGCGCTTTAACTGCTAGACAACGCTAGACAATTAACTAGTTAGACAAACTGTTATAAATTTTAAAATGGAATATAATTAATCAATGTACTCATTTAATTACTTGCGGTACTACTAGTAAGCTGCATGCATTAGGATTGCAGCGTCTGATATTGCTTGATGTTCAAAAAGGATAACAAGTTATCTAAAGCTAGGCCTTGCACTAGGTAAATAAAAAAAGAAAGAAAAAAAAAAAGTTTTGCTAGTTTTTTATTTTTTTATTTATTTATCCACTAAACAACAGTTGTTTTTCATGCAACACTGATACAACACCAAAACAACAGTTATTTATTTAGTCAAAGGGGTGATAAATAAAAAAAGAATAAATAAAAAAAAAGTTTTCTTAGTTTCTTTTTTTTTAAAAATCTAATGCACGGCCTAGATCTAAAGTTATCATCAAGACTCGCGCATTAAGATCAGAAACTCTAATCTGCCACAAACCAGTGTTGCACGCCACAAGGGACGGAATCGGAACAGATGAACGACAGACAGACCGATAGGCAGCCCGATGGACCTGCAGAAATGCAAAGAGTTGACGAAAGCCGGAGCCGCACAAAAGCTGTCGAAGTTACAGCCAACGAGGGCTCTTTAATCGTCCTCCTGCGCATTTTCCACTTGCATGCCTGACAATCGGTCACATGCACATTCTCTTTGTTGATTTTCCGTCACTTCAATGAAGCAATTCTTAACCCCTGCTTCCTGTCGGTTCACACAGCGATCAGACGCTCCATCAAGCATCGAATCTGATGCATTCAAAGCTCGATCTTTCTCCGTCTGCCTCCGCGACCCTGCAGCTAGCGGCATGCAGACCGCTTGAGGACAGACTTCATACACAGACGGCCAAAAGGAAAGAGAAGAAAAAGAAAAGATTCGGACGCACACTTGAAAACGGACAAAGATACACAGGTCGCGCGAGAAAACAAAAAGAGCGTCTCCGCCCCCTGCACGCCTCACCTGCATGCACTCTCATCTCTCCGACGGAAACGAAACGGAAAGAGACAGCACGAAGCAAGCAGGCCGCAAGGGGCAGATGACACAAAGAGCCTCAGCACGAAAATGACAAGCAGACCCGATCGATGCAAAGACGAAACAGACCCCGCAGTAGACTCAGCTCCCAGGAAGGAGACCTGCCGCCGCACAAATCAAAGGAGACACTGGCAGGGGACCCAGGTGACTCAAGGCTGACAACGGACGGGCCAGCGCTTCATGACATTTCCCCTGAATTCGCTCTTTTTCTCCTGTCGTCATTTTGTTTCATGAATGAATGAACACGCGCATTGCACCGAGCAAAGACAAGAAAAACAGAAAACCGACCGAAAGGCA
>JAHBMJ010002119.1:0-22092 GCA_018398765.1 Chromera velia | reverse complement strand
TAGGGGGGGAGAAGAGCAGATGTGAGGGATATGGGGGAAGGTGGAGTCTGCAACATGCCCTTAACTGCCCAGTCGGGGGACTGCCGACGCTGCGACATGACGAAGTCAACCGTACGTGGGCGAGTCTAGCAGCGGAAGCATACCCCGTGGGAGCGGTCCACGCAAAGGAGCCGATCATTAGGGAGGAAGGGGAGGTGCAGGGATGTCCGGCGCTAAGGGGAGACTTCCAAGTCCGGGGGGCCTATGCTCCACAAAGGCTGGCAATTTTCAACACCAGGGTGATAAACCCATACGCCGCCTCGAGGGAGAAGGTGACCTGGACTCAAGCCTTCAAAGTAGCAGCAGAAGAAAAGAAGAGGAAACATGGGCAGGCAAGCGCGGACAGAGGGTGCGACTTCACTCCACTTGTGAGTGCGGTTGACGGGACGATGGAGGGGGAGGCAAAGATGTTCTTGAAGAGGGTGGCAGAGCGATTGAGTGAGAAATGGGGGCAACATGTAAGCAAGACATGCGGCCGGATCCGAGCCCGACTGCAGATTGCCCACCTGAAAGCGGTAAGCGCATGCATACGGGGGACCAGAGGAGTGCAAGGGGAGGGCTGGGAGGAAGGAGGAGTAGGCAGTGCACTGATTATGACTGAGGGGTAGGAAGTACTTAGCAAACGCCGAAAAAGGCATTCAGATGGAGGAGCGTCAAGTATGAGGTCGTATGAGAGAGAGAGCTAGTAGCGAGAGCAGTAATCAGGACAGAAGGAAGAGATGAAAGACGTATAGGCCAGACGCTAGGAACAAACTTTAAGTCAATGTCCCCCTTTTTTTATGGATTTTTTGTTTATTTAGTATCATGGCATTCAATATAGACAAACAACTGTTGTTCAAATGTTGCAAGAGTGTTGCACGGGGTATTGCATTGAAAACCATATGCTTTTCAGTTGATAAATAAAAAAAAAACAAAAGATTGGAAACTTTCTTTTTTTTCTTTTTTTTTTTTTATTTATGGAGTGCAGAGCCTAGAAGGTAGGTTTCAATATTTTTTTTTTTTTAATGTATCCATTAATTAAGATTTGGCTAGAGGTTTTCAATCAAAAGAATGAAAGCACTTCACTGGCGGCAGCAACAGGAGATGATCGAATTCTTTAACACTTCAATTGAATGCAGATCGGCCTCAGCCTCGGTCAGCCTGACCGCGTCCACTTTATGCTTAATTTTCTGTGTACCTTCTTTTCTACAGTTTCTTTTCAAAATTGTATGCATCTTCATCACAGCGGTTGAATTCTGTGGCCTTCTCTCTTCATCACACGCAAGCGGAGAATGTTTCAAAGATGACTCAGATTGGTTCGGGCGTGGGTGCGTTCCAGTCGTACTCTGGAAGTGCTCCGTCTTGAAGGAACGTTGTGAACATCACATAGGCGGCCTCGGGCTTGTACTGGGGAACCATGTGGCCTGCCCCCCTGATTGTCACAAAGTCCAGACCCTCCTCGTACCTAGTCACGTACCCCCCCACCTGGCGCTCTCCATCGACGGTCCAAGCCCGCCAGCCTTCTGACTCTGTCAGGCCTGCACGGACGGACGGACGGAGGACAAGGGAGAGGTAGGAAAGACAGGTAGGTAGGGAGATGCATGGGAGGGACGGGAGGAGCGAGGGAGGGAAAGACTGGACGTCCACATACGCAAAGAGAGGTCTTACAAAGGCACTCACTCCATTCAGTCAGCATCATTCAGACTGCAAGATGAAGACAAAGCCAAAAGGTCCCCCCCTGCACCCCTACGTGTGTACCCCCCTACCTGCATTAGAAGTCCAAAACTCCCCTCCGTTGAAGGGCACCCCTGGGTCGGCGTCTCCAAAGAAAATCAAAACTCGCACACCGGCTTTCATCAGTTCTTTGTAGATTGGTCTCACATCGTCTTTTGTCGACTTGTAGTGCTCTGCAGGTAGGCAGACAAGGCTAAACAAATCAAACGTTCACGAGCGATGCACTGGAAAGCATGTTCCTCCATCGGTGCTCTGACCCCCAAATCGTTTGCGGACAAACTTTTTGAAGAACGCAGAGGCACTCTCTCAGACCGCAACTTTCGCCTTGATATATGGCAAGTTTGCCACATGCGTGTTCGAACCCATGCGGAAGAAGAACAAGTGAGAAAGAAGAGAAGTAAAAGGCCCCCCCCAAAAACAAGAGAGAGAGAGAGAGAGAGAGAGAGAGAGAAAGAGAAAGAGAAAGAAAGAGAGAGAGAGAGAGAGGGAGAGAGAGAGAGAGAGGGAGAGACAGAGAGAGAGACAGAGAGAGAGAGAGGGAGAGAGGGGGGGGGAGAGAGAGAGAGAGAGAGAGAGAGACCCACCAGGCCAGCCGTCGTGTTCCACCCAGCTCCCTTTCACGTGCAATGCTGACTTGACCTGCAAATTAAATAACCACAAACAACAATGTCAGAGAGATAAATCATTCCAGACACTGACTCGTTCCGACTCTTTCACACGCCCACAGCACTAGCTTCCTCTTCCTAAAGACCCTTTCTTTACCAGGTCGGCCTTGCCTTCTAAGAAGAAACAATACAGGATACCGGAGAAAGGCCGCCTACCTCATCAGTCAGAAGGAATCTGAAGGCGGATCTATCTGTACATTCCACAATCATTTGAAGAGCACCAACGTCATACGCATGGACGATACGGAACGGAAAGAAGCATCTCTCTCTGATCACTGGTCAATCGAACACATGCAATCACCTCTCTACTTTCACACAGTTTCTCACAGACGAACCGAGATGGAAATTCTCTCTCTCTCTCTCTCTCTCTCTCTCTCTCTCTCATAGAGACACCCAAGCCACCGATTCATCCCCCGCCGTCTCCCACTTACATCCTCTCTGTGGATCCACTTCCCCAGAGCTGCAGAGCCCCCACAAGGGTAGTCATTCATCGCGCCCCTCACGACTGTCCGGGCAGAATTCTCCTCTCCGATCTCACTCGAGGTCCCTGGCAGAAAACATTGTAGAAGGGATGAGTGAGACGTGAGCGGGCAAGTCGGGCAGGTAGGTGTCCAACAATTCAAAGAAGAGCAATAGGTTAGGTAAGGAGAAACAGCACATACAACGGGATGGGCTGCCAAACGACAAGAGAAACGTTCACAAACCGAGAGGACATGAATAAGCGAGGGAAAAACCACTGCGAAGAAACGAAACAAGCTCGACGGGCAGCAGCTCCTCTTGAGAATCAAAAGTGGAGTAAAGGGGAAACGCAGAAAAACAAGTCGACGACAAAAGAATGAATGAATGCAGAGGCCTACGAAAGGACTCACGGCGTCGAGACGTTTGTCCCTCCACAGATCTCTGCCCCCTTCTATCTCTCTGTGCCCTCCCGATATCCAGTGGAGGAGGAAACCCGAACCCCCCCCACTCGAGGGTAGTGCCAGTGTCTCCATCCTCCGAGCTTGTGCTGTCTGAGTTTACAGGTCTGAGGAAGCACGTGTCATACACGTGGTACTCGTAGAAGCCCCCTGTCTCGTTTCGGAAGTCTGTCACTGCTTTCTGAGAAGTCATCAGGAGAGGAGAAGGCAGGGCAGAGGGAAGAGGAGAGTGTCTGAAGGAGGGGCACAACAAGATGACAACAGCAAGACGAAAAAAAACGAAGACAGGAAGGAACACAGCAGAGACCGTCCATGTACCCAACTACTGGACCTTTCACCCCACTTCACTTTTTTCCTTCCATTCATTCATTCATTCATTCATTCATTCATTCATCTGACCTTGCAGTTCTCATCCTTGTCCCACCCCCTTTTGCGGAGAGAGTCCCCACAGGCAGCGCGGACCCTCCCGAGGGTCTTCTGGGACACCTGCCCGTGTCCTGCCATGAACTCCACGAACTGCAACAAAAGTAAAACATCAATTTGCAGTCTTTTTTATGTTGCCGTATCGCGGTCTTCAGAAGAAATTCGCCTGCGCTGTATCCGCTTCACGCACGGCTTGATTGTTTCGTTTCGCCTCCCCGTGCTGTCCATCCAAAGAAGAGGCGAAAGGAATCAGACGCAGCAGAACTGAAAAGTCGGACAAAAAATTCGGGGAACCATGCAGGACAAGGCAGAGAGAGTATCATCTCACAGTCAATGTGCCTCGTTGTTTCCTGTCTTCTCTTTGGAGACAGTAAAATTCCGCTCTCTGTTCGCCAATTCAATGAAATTTGGACATGTGGTGCTGCACCCTGGTTCCTCTTCAAAGGCGATTCACGCAGTCATCGGCCGGCCAATCAGATATCCTTCCCCTCACTCACCCTTCACCTTCCCCCCAACCCTCTAGAGAACTGCATGGAACACGAAAGGAGGGAACGAAAAGACCCTCCCTCAGACCCACCCACCCAATGCATAGAGTCCACCCCACAGCCGCCCTCAGAGTCTTTGCCTGTGCAGCCGTCTCCAACCATCACTCCCTGAAGGTTCACCCCCTCTCTGCAGATAAAGGTAGAAGGGGGGGTTGAGGCAGCTTTTTTTCTTCTGTGTGTCGGTCGGTACGTCTCGCTGAGCATCTCTCTGTCGGTCGGGCGGCACCTCTATGTTCATTGACTGCTGACTCTGCGACGAGTCCTCTCTTCCTCTTCTCTCCTGCACGCACCCCAACACTTCTTGAATCCTCACGTATCGGGGACAACGATAGACAGAGAGAAGGTGACTGAGTTAACGATGAAAAAGAGGCCGAAAAGGCGAGAAAAGCTCTCCATTTCTGTCTGAAAAGTACTTACATTGGCTTCTTCATCACCAACTCTGCAAGCATCGGCACGTAGATCCCTGCATAGCTCTGCACGCACACGCACAGAGACAGCCGGACACAGGCAGACAGAGATATCGAAAGGAATCAAGAGAACGAGGAAGAGGGAAACAGAAGGGGAGACAACACGAGAAGAGACGGTGCTCCCCTCACGTAACGAACATCTGCGCTAGCCTCTCTTCCCCCCCCTCTACTGCTTCTATCCATCCACACATGCAGCATGCAGGCTCACGTGATGCGTGCTTTGAGCTCGTTTGTTTTCATCTGACCAGTCCATTTGCCTTCTCTCTCTTCGCCTGACTTTTATAAACCCCTGCCACCACATCTCCACATCCATGCACCCCTCCCCTTGTTCACCGACCTCTCCCGTGATGAAGAACGGCCTCCCCTTCAGTTCTCCAAACTTTTGGAAGAACCCCAAGAGGAACTCCCAATTGTCCAGCGCTGCGCTCTCGTCTGTGTACACAGGACAGGCGTCCAGTGAAGGGGCACCTGCAGGCACGCAGACAAACAGTAGCCACTTATCCAAACTCATTGAGATCACACGTTAATTCCTCAATGTTGACAAACAACAAAGAAGGACCGGAAGACGAAGAGAGCTGGCGTCGGCAGTGCAAAAAATGAGAGACGGGGCGACTGTGGAGGAAAGAGCATCTTGAGAAGCCTACACAAGCTACCAATATTCAGACCAAAAGTGCCAAACGATTTATTCCCGCGATTGACTGACCTGAGGAGTCGAAGCATCTGGAGAAGCCCACACCAGCGGGGGACTCGAAGAAAAGCATGTTCGCTTTCTGACGGTCAGGAGAGGGCACGGAGGGTCTGCTTAGTAGACGTGTCGTGCTAAACTGGATCTCTCTCTGCCTTTCTGTCTCTCTCTTTGAGTGTGTGCATATGCGTTCGTTCTCTCTGGAGCGATGCATGCTTCTGACAGTGTGCCTCCATCCCTGTATGTTGTTTGAGCTGTGTGCCCACACAGTGATCTGATATGATCCTCTCTGATCTGATCATACTCGTACACAAACCGGAAAGAAGCGGGTTGAAGAAAAAAAAGAAGAATGCGACGGAGAAGTTGAGACCAAAAATCAAATGGAGACAGAAATGACGAGCACAAAAAAGTACACAAAGAAAGGACCCCCCTGTCCCAGGAAGAACAAATAAACATAAAGGAAGCGAAAGAGCGCCGAGAAAAAAGGGGGTGGGTGGGAAGAGAAACAATGCACACACCTTTGACCATGAGAATTTTCGCGCGAGAAGTTTTGGACTTGTCTCGAGGTCTTCCTCCTCTTTCACTTCCTCGATGCTCCACTTCTGCCTGTCCTCTCCTCCTTCAAAGCCTTTCTCTCCAGCTTCCGTCGCTTCTGTACCCCCCTCTCCCCTTTCCCGCTCTCCTCGAAGCTTTGGCGTCAGTCTCCTATTCCTCCTTGTGGTTTCCAACGACACAGGAGGAACAGCCTCTTCTTCCTCTGCAGACCCCAAGAGTTCCGTCCACCCCTTCTCCTGACGCACGCCCTCAAGGGAAGCGTCGTTGAGGTCGAAAGGACCCCTGTCACAGTTGAGGGGAAAGGGGGGAATGCACGTGCCTTTTCGTCTTTCTTTCACACAGACAGACAGACAGAGAGACAGACAGAGAGCCGATACGCGGGCAGATAAACAAGAGGATATCCAGGGAAAAGAGGGAAACAAAATTTAGAGGCTGAAAAGGGACTCGAGACTCGTCAGCATTTTCCACCTCCAGTTCCTCTTAACAACTGTTCGTAGAGATTACCAAAGAACTTTGCAAAGGATCCTTCAAGGAGATGACTGTCGAGGCACTCATCAATGGACGTTCAGGCAAATCTGGTGTGCATGCATCCATCCATCCATCCATCCACACATTGTATTTCCCACACGGCTGTGAGCACTGACTGACATTTCTGTGAGGAGACCAAACATTCCGGAAGCACCTGGGCCGCCCTGCAGAGAGAAGAAAGGCAAACACAGAGGATCATTTGTCGGTCTCAATCTGCGAATGGACTGAAAAAAACCAAAAACCGAAAGAAAACAGAAACGACTGTTCCATTAGCTCCCGAAAATTCCAAATCAAATTTTGGATTCAGAAAACGGACAGAAGCGTAGAAAAACCTCAGGCTTATATAGCACATTGAAGAAACGGCTTCCACCAGTTGTTTGCTTCCTCTGACCTGCATCCAAAGCACGAGAGGTGCCTTCTCAGGCTCCTCCTCTGCCTCAATCAGCCAATAGTGAAGAGACCGAGCGCCTCCTCCAACGTCCACATACCCTGCACCAAAGCACCTCCAGCGAAAAATATTCATCTCGAAAGATCTGACAGGAGCCTGTGCAGCACTGCGTCACAGGCTGACGATTTCCTCCCCCAAAGGACGACAGAAAGGAAACCAGCAGCATCCCACATCAAGAGCCACTTACCAATCTTTGTTCATTTTTTTACCTGGCACAAAGTGCGCACTTAAATTTCCATACTGTGCCATATTCAATCATCTCAGTCGCCCGCATTCCAGCCCCCCTTTTTTTACACGACCACAGAAGATAAAAACGCGAAATCATTGTCTCGCTCAGGCGGAAAAGTCATGCACCCGAACTCACCGGACCACATCCGGCTCGGCAGGTCCCCTTCCCATCCTGCACAGCAAGTGAGGCGGCAAACACCAGCACACAGACAGTAAATGCACGACTTCACGCACGGAAAACGTGCCCCATGACCTTCGTATCAAGATCAGAATGTGCAAATCTGGACGAGGCATGAACATGCTAGAGAGACTGATTCAGATAAGCGGGATATAAGTAAAAAAAAAGTTAACAAAATTGAAAGGAAAGTCGGCCCCCCGACCGTCTACCTGGGAGACTCGTGATGCGATCTGCTTCTTCTTCTGCCTTCACAGCTGGGAAGACGCCCAGAAAGAGAAAGAAGAGCGACACGACGAGAAGCGCGACAAGATCCCTCATGTTGGGTTTGAATGCGCGTTTGTCTCCTTGAAAATTTGCTTGACGGGTAGGTTGTGCTGTCGCCTTTCTCGCACGTTCACGTCACCTCTCCAGAGTCGTCCTACAAAAGACGACGTCCTGCGAATGATCGACTGCAGTGCTCTGCTTTGTGGACTCAGCGATCTGTATATATATAGATTTTGATATGTCAATGATGTACGTCAGATCTGTCACGACAGGAAAATCTCAGTCTGCGTGTCACTGTATGATCGCGTGCGTCGGGGGGGGGGGGCATNGGGGGGGGGGCGTTGCGCATTGCCGTGCATGCGCGGGCCGCGGGGATTCAATCGGTTAATTGGATAGACGGATGCATGAGAGACGGCCAACTGCTGCCAAAAATTAAGCACGATCCGTCTCTATTCGTTGGTGTGGTCCGTTACTCTTGCGACGCCAGGAGAGAAAGAGAGGTGAGCACGAAATGGAAATACCCAGCGGCTATTGTCGTCCCTGGGCAGATTTGAAAGAGGCTTCGGCGGAGACGGATTGAAGGAGACGGCTGAGTCCTCCGTTGCCGACAGTGGCACACCTCGATCTGCTGTGTTCATGCTGGCCTTCGTATGTGTGTCTGCCAGGGAAAGCTGCCCATAACCACCTGTAGGAATAATGCAGAGAACGGGGGGCAGTGTTCTCTGTGCTGCTTCTGTGCGAAGAGAAGTGCAGATTTTCTGCCCCCGGTCTCTCTCTCTCTGCTCCAGGTGCCGCCATTCATCCTCCGCAGCCAGCAGCCAGTCGATGATGCCACGGGAACTGGAGAAACTTGCCGGAGCGTTCGATGACAGTCAGTAGGTGTACATGATGTGGGAGAATGGGAAGGGAGGGTTGACTGCCAGTCGCAGAAAGTCTGTAGGTGGGTGCATGTAAAGCTCGGAGTTCAGGGAAGTGCGCATGCATTCCTCAGGAGAGTAGAGGGTGTGCACGTTGACAGTTTCCGGCTGATTTTACATGTCTTTGATGCATTGTTCTTTCGGCATCGTCCTCCTATGCCTCTCTTTTGACAAATTCTCTGTGTGTGTGTGTGTGTGTGTGTGTGTGTGTGTGCGTACCTATGAATCTGTATTCTTTGTCTTTCTCTGCCGGCATCTCTCCTCTTCCTTTCCTCAGTGCCCCCACCCATGCGCCGGCAGAATCGGGGACGAGGGGGTCGGGAAGAAGGCCAGTCGCCCCCCCGCATTCTGACAGGAAAGGGACGCACAGAGAAGTGGAAGCACCTGTCTGACAAGAACGGGAGGAGGGAGCAAGAAGAGGGACTGGGGGGTGGGGAGAACGAAGAGACGTCTAATAAATTTGGGAAATCTCCCGGAGCTGTGGCAAACCGTGAGGCACAAAGCGGGCGGTATAACAAGGCTGTATGGAAGGAAATCTTTGCGGAGATTGCACCGAGGCTGAAGTACTGTCCCCCTCGGACTCTTGGCCTGGTGTTGAACGCGATGGCTCGATTGAAAATCTCAAATAATGTCAGTGGAAGAACACCGAGGACAGAGAAAAAGTTTGCCTGGTTACGAAATCAACACAATCCCTCTCCATTGTCTTTCCTTTGCCTTTCCGAATCGGCTGCAGCTTTGCTCTCCTCTCCTTCGTTCTATGTAAATAAATGTGCGCCTGCGTTTTACAGATTTGTTCCTACCTACCCAGATACAATCTACCACCTGTGCAAGGCGTTGCCTGTCTCTATGTTTGTCATTTCGTTGCAGCGTTTCCTGGTGCGGGTGCGCGAGCACATGACGGCCTCGACCCTCCGTCGATCGTCAATGCACGAGATCTGCAACGTCGCCAACGCTTTTGCGAAACTTCAGGGGGGGCGTGTGGCGAGGGGGCGAGAGACTGCTGAGGATGTGAGGGGATTCAGGGAACTTTTTCGGAGAATTGCAAAAGAGAGCATCTGGAAGATGGACGAAGCCAACGGATTGGTGAGGCAACCTGGCCTGTTGTGAGAGGTTTCATGCACCTTTTTTCAGATTTGACATTTGGTGGCTGTAGACGTCTGGTTGGGTTTTGTTAGTGTATCGTCCCAGGTGACGGACATTCGGTTGGTCGTGGCAGTCTCGCCACGTACACGTATGGAAAATGACACATTCTTTCCCTTCGTCTTTTGCTTCCTTTTCTCGAGCATGCGCTTTCTCCTCCATGAAACTCACTCTGGTGTTTGCTTTCTTTCTTCTCCTTTCCCTCTTTTCTCTCTGGCGCCCTTGCTCTTGCCGTTATGAGACCTTCAAACCTCTCTGCAAGTGCGTTCAGCTACCTGGCCAGTCAGCAGATGAAAGTCTTTTTTTTTGCCTTCGAGTGTTACGTAAAGATAGAGGAAAGGTTCTGAAAATGATCTTCTCCTCTCCTTCTTCGATCTTTAATGCAGGAGTTGTCAGTGATTGCCAACGCGTTTGTGAAGGCTCAGTGTCTCGAGGAGGAACTCTTTCGGTTCATTGCCAGAGAAACCAAAGAGAGGGCAGGAGATCTTCTTGCTCTTCATACAAAAGAGAAGGAGGAGCAAGGAGAGGAAGGAGAAACCACAGAGATGGAGGAGAGGCAGAGTGAGAGCCTGCAGGCTAAAGAAGAGGACATAACTTTGGAAGGACGTTTGAGGTTTTCAGCTCAGCAGATGTCTTCTCTGCTTCTCTCTCTGTCAAAGGCCCATGAGCACTTCAGGAGGCGGCCCTCCACAGAAGGCCCCGTAAGGCAGGAGTTGCAGGAGGCGCTCCATGAGGGGTTCCTCTGTTGTGAGACCCTCATCAAAAGCGGAAAAATGCAGCTCTCCTTCAATAACATCAGGTCTGTTGAGTGAGATCAGATGAAGAAACTGAGAGGATTCCTTTTGTTCGTTTCGAACGCATGGAAGAAACTGAAGACCGAAAAGGGCGAGAAAGCACGGTGTGCGCATGACAAGGTCGAAGCCTTTTTTTCACTTGGCACACGTGCTTTTGTTTGGATGAATGGGTATGAAAAAGGGAGCGAACTCGCACAAATAAATAATTGAATGTCTGTCTGTACCTTTTTTTCCTTTTTCTATTCTGCAGCAACTTGTGTCAGGCCCTCCAGAAGTCCCACACTCATCATGCGTCTCTCCTTGGCAGAATGGCTATGATGGTGCGTTGGTTGGTGCGAATTGTTGAATGTCTCTTCGATGAATAGGGAGGGCTGATCGAGGCACTCAGAGAAGAGGAAACCAATAGAGAGGGCTGATCGAGGCACTCAGAGAAGAGGAAACCAATAGAGAGGGCTGATCGAGGCACTCAGAGAAGAGGAAACCAATAGAGAGGGCTGATCGAGGCACTCAGAGAAGAGGAAACCAAATGTGCCTGGCAGCTTTTTGAAAAGCTCCCGCAAGTGCTCTTCCCTCTTTTCTTAGGTTCTCTGTGCTCTGCTCACTCCATCCTTATTGCCCATTGCAGCAAAAAGGGTTCCTCCCTGCACTTTTCCTTTCTGTCCTTTTCGCCTTTGTCGGTGTTCCTCTCCACCTACGCATGAGATCAGTCGAGTAGTCCCCCTCTTCTCTTCTTTGTCACTCCTTCGGCATAACATAGGTTGCAAACCAACCCGCAGCAAAGACTTATTCATGATCGAGCAGCACAGCGCTCATCCAAGAACAGGAGTGTGCCTTTTTCGTGTTGTTCACAAAGGAAAGCGGGGGGCGTCCTCTTCCCCCCTTTGGTAGGGTCTCGATGTCCACACTTTGAGTGCATGTCTGAGCGACTGAAAAACTGAATGTGGTCACTCACGGCGATGCAGGTGGTCAGGCATGAAGAGACAATTCCTCACCAGCACGTGGCAACAATTGTCAGTCAGTCAGTCAGTCAGTCAGTCACTCACTCACTCACTCACTCACTCACTCACTCACTCAGTGGGCGTCCTCTCCTGAGGACCGACTCGCTTGCTCTCTCAAAGAAATAGAAAGGAAAGAGGACGGCAGGCAGGGTTCTCGAAGGGAGGAAAGGAATGGTTGTCAATGAGAAGGTCCGTGAGAGTTTCTGGATGGGTGCCTGTAGGGGTTTTAAAGTTTGAGAGGGAAACAGAAAGAAAGGAGGTTCGGCGGCTTTAAATTTTTAAAAGTTTTGAAGGCAACTGGCCCAGAGCCACTCATTTAGCCTGCGAGGCAGGCAGGCAGGCAGGCAGGCAGGCAGGCATTGTCAAAGCGGAAAGGGCCTTCCATTCCGACATTTGAAAATCGCATTTCGCTCTCGTCATGCTTTCGAAGTTGTCTGTTCGATGGGTCGATTGATTTTTCACCATACGTGATCATTTACCGCTTCTCTCTGTCTGTCTGTCTGTCTGTCTGTCTGTCTGAATGCGCGTGTGTGTGTGTGTGTGTGTGTGTGTGTTGCTTCTGCAGGCTGCTGCGTTCGGTTCTCTGGGCCTCTTCAACTCTCGTTTGTTTGAACGTCTTGCTGAGGATGCGTTGAAAGGACCACCAGCATCCGAGTGGAAAGGGCCGGAACTCCTTATGCTGCTCCGGGGTTGCACTGCTGCCGGGGCCTTCTTGCTTGAGGGCCCCCCCCGGGATCTATTTGCATTTCTTGCCGGGGCCCTTGCGTCCCGCCTTCCAGAGGCAGACTCCGATGTCTTCGTGGCATCCCTGCAGGGGCTCTCTTGGGCCTCCGTGCAACGACTGAAGGCCAAAGAGCCCCTCGAACTGGACGCTGCTTTGCTGTCTGCCGGGGCCCCTCTGGTCTTCGCAGTGCGTCGGGTTGCGTCTGCAAAGGTCCGGGGGTGTCCGTTTGAGAAGCTCTGTGTGCTGTTTGTCACCTCGGGGCGCCTCGTGGCGGCTTGCAGAAAGGTGGTGGGGGGAAATGGGAAGGATGCGCATGGAAGTGGGGAGGGGAAGGAGGATGGCAGAAGAAGCGAAGATTCAGAGAAGAGCGAAATACCTCCGATGCCCTCTTCCTCCTCTCGCAACGACGAGAGCGCAGCTGCGGCCTCTGCAGTCGTGGAGGCGTTGGGAGAGACCCTTGCGGAGTCACACGCAATCTTCTCAGAGGCCCTCAAAGCACATCGGGCGCCTAGAAGCACTTTTCAAAGGAAAGTGAGTGAGTGAGTGAGTGAGTGAGTTGGGGTGAGTGCATAAGGGCATTTCCAAGTCTCCAAGCCGCAAGCGAAAGCGCTTGGTTTTCATTCCCGGCCGATGAGGATGCCCTACGGTCTCAAAAATCTATCCAGAGACCGGATATAAATTGTCTGACAGGATGTTCAGTTTGTTCTTTGTCTGTCTCTGTTCGTTTCAGAATGAAGAAAGGGGCCGATGGGAATACCGTGACTTCATGCAAAGATTTCGTTCTCAATTGACGATATTCTTCTTTTTACTCCGTTTTGTTTGCTCCTTGCTTTCCTTTCTTTTGTGATTCTTCCACCTCTGTGTCTGCAGCTGTTGAAGATGACGTGTACAGACCTCGGCTTGTCCAAGAGAGAGACCTTGCTGGTTCTTGGAGAGACAGGTGGGAGGCGGGAGAAGGGTGCTCCAAAAGGGGGGGAAGAGGGAGAAGGAGAGGGAGAGGACGTCACAGAGGGAAAAGAAAGAGAAGACTTGGGCAGGGATTCTGAGTCAGAGGCAGAGTCCGACCTCGAGGAGGAAAGCACTGACAGATGGCTTGCCTCACATGTACCCTCTCTGAAAGAAAAAAGGGGCCCCCAAAGCTCGAACAGGAGCAGAGATTCTGTAGGGGAGCAAACACACAGATCTCATCAAAGGAAAGAAGATGATGAAAACTCTAAACTTGCCAGGGGCGAAGAGTTCTTCGCTGATGAGCCTGCAGGGAGGTCAAAGAGGTCAAATGACCATCTTGATAAGCAATTCACGGCCTCTCTCAGGGGTCCCTTTGCGTTCTCCGGAGGAGAGGGGGAAGATGAAGGGGAGTCAGGGGATTTTGAGGAGGAGATGGAAGACATCGGGGCCCTTCCTTCAGATTATCGTGATGCAGTTCCAGTTAAAGGAGGTGCTGTCAAAAGGAGGAATAATTCGCCGAGAAACAACAGAGTATCAGGGGTCTTGCGATCAATACCTTCTGCTTCTCAGAAAGTTATTCAGGAATTCGAACAGGGTGAAGACCGTCCTGGAGATCTCTGGAGCAATCACACAGAGCATGAAACAGGAGTGCACATTCAGAACGAAATGTTATCAGATTTGAATGAACATGCCAGAGACGAAAAAAGTACGCCGAGAAGTAGATCCGAATTCACCATGAAGGGGGCAGAGGCGGTTGCGGCCTCTCGACGAAAACAAAGAAGTTTACGCTCATAGGACAAAAAACGTTCGTCCATTCCTGATTTTGTTGGTTTAAGCTTAGCGTGGAGAATCACACGGCAGGCTCTTGCTGACAGGCCATCCGTTTGCCACAGTCTTTTCATATATTTTTTGCTATATTTACCCCCTTTAACTGCCCCAATTCAATTTAATCCAAATTTTTTTACCGGTTAGAATTTCAGTCGAAAAAACTAAATTTTATTGAGGATCGATTTCTAGATCGATTTTTTTTTTCAATGATAATTTGAGATGACTCAGATGATTCTATCAGTTTGTCTCAGTGTATGGACAGCTAGGCATGCATGATTTATATGATGATTAGCCGCATTATGCCGCCCGAATTTAATCAATAGAGCCGCATAAAACCGTTCTTCGTAACTTTGTCATGAAAAACGGAGAGTGGCACACAGTGAAGTGTAAGGTAAGAAATGCATGTGTCGTGATGAGATGTGTGACATAGGTCGTTGTATATGTATGTGTGCATGGTGTGGAATAATGTGCATGAATATATGGTGCAAGGCGGACGTCAGATAACTGGCACGCAGGTCTAGGGCTCCAGCCCCGAACATAATGTAATCCTGTAATCACTAATCATAAAGTGAGTTGCACGTAAACAGTTTGCGGCACAGGTCTTTTTGGTCTGTGCGGGCCAGCCAGGAAGGTCCGACGCGTGTATGCGCTTTTCTTGGACGCCGCACGTCGAGCGCTCGGCATTGGGGCAGGAGGCCAATCCTCCAGACATTAATCCTATCCTATTCTATCCTAACTGTGCTATATGAACTAGAAGTTGAGAAAAATAAAAAACTCGGCTAAAAACTTTTCATAAAAACCAAGAAAGACAAACACATTGAATCAATTAAACTAAATGGAATGCATCTAATAACAAGTTGACGTATACGAAATAATGGCATCACTCTCACATTACAGTAAGCAAAAGATACTAAAACCCGGAATTCTTTAACATCAATGCTATGCCATGCTATGCTAGAAAAGATAATTAACAACTAATTCAGCATCCTATCCAATCCTAGTCATAAATGAACACCCGAGAGAGAGAGAGAGAGAGAGAGAGAGAGAGAGGGAGGGAGAGAGAGAGAGGATCCTTGTGGCTCTCTACGCCACCCATCCTCAGAGACAGACAGACGGACAGACTGTATGTTTCTTCTTCTCCCTTCTTAACTTTCTTCATGTACACAACACACAAAAGAAAGAAAGAAAGAACAAAGACAACAAAACAGAACAAAAAATCAAACGACGTGGGCAAGGGGCCCGAAAGGTGAGAGTTAAGCGCCCCTTGCCTCTCCACCTCCCGACAAACTTTCACGTGATCACTGGGTTCACACGTTCATGACGGTCAATCTTCTGCTTCAAGACAAAAAGAAGAGAAAGAAGGGGGGAAAAAAGACGGACACACAGACACACACACACACACAGAGAGAGAGAGAGAGAGAGAGAGATGCACGCACGCATACACACACGCACGCATACACACACGCATGCACACACACACGCATGCACACACACGCACGCACACACACACACACACGCACACACGCACACACGCACGCACGCACGCACGCACACACACACGCACACACGCACACACGCACGCACGCACACACACACACACACACACACACACACACAGAGAGAGAGAGAGAGAGAGAGAGAGAGAGAGACTGTTTTTTTCTTTTCCCTTCTTCCTTCATATACACAATAGACAAAAAAAAACGAATCAAAGACAGACTGATCGACGGTATATTTCTTTCTGTTCCCTCCTGATATTCATGCACACAACAGTCAAGAAAGACAGAAAGAACCGACACACGCACGCACACAGAAAGAGACAGAGAGCGAGGGAAAGGAACGCACGCAGAGACTTTCTGATGAAAGGACCTTCCGGCACAGGCACAGGCAGATTCCGTGAGGGGCTCGTACATACGCATGGTGACCATATAACACTGAACAGGCAATGACGAATGCTTGATTGACTGTACAACACAACATTCATATCCGGTACAGCTCGGCTAGATCAGGCCAGAGCACTACTGATGCATTGAAACATCCACAATCAAAGCAGCGACTACTGCATCGGTCCCTTCAAACAAACAATGCGATTCACTTCTGTGGGTCCTCTCTCAAGACAAGATCACAACAGACTCTGTGGTGCCGCCTGTTTCTTTTCTTCCTCCGCCTCTTCCAACAACCTCAAGGTTTCATCAACCGCCTCCCTGTCTTTCTTCCTGCTCTCCATTGTTCTTCTGATCTTGGAGTCCTTCTGCTGTCGTGAAAACGCCTCAGCTATCCCCATTGTGTTCTCTTGGAATTCCTCCCACCCTAGTGCACTGCCCTCAACCTCAGGCTCCCATGAAGCGGAAATAATCCCATAGGGAATGCCCAAAAGACCCACGACAAAACAGAACTGTGTCAACCACGCAAGAGGAATGGACTCTAATCCAAAGTCCCATTCCTCAAGCAAGTAAGAATTCAAAGGGAAAAGTAGCAAACCAAAGATTAAAGGCAAAGGGGCAAACCGAACAATTCGTGCCAGCATCCTGTCGGACACTTCTTCAGGCACAGATCCTGCATACTGTCCTTTGATCTTGGAGAACTTTTCAATAGCGTCTTCTCTCATGGTCAAATCTTCAAATTCCAACTTCTCTTTCTGATCCGATGCCAGATCCTTCGCCTGAACGTCTCTGACTGCCTCCGCCCCCCCTGTTTTTCCCTGTTCCTTTATGACTCTCTTTCGTGTCTTGTCAAGCTTCCGCTGGATCTTCTCCTCCTTCGTTAACCTCACGCGGCTTCGTCCAAATTTGTTCTCAGGAGCGATGGTCTCTCCCTTGAAGACTGACGTCTCCCTCGGCCCCTGAGCAGGCTTCGACTTCGATTTCCGCTCTCTGTCAGCCGTTTTCGTTTTGGCCTCCAGGCAGGACACTCCCGCAGATGAAGCAGACGGACATCTTAAGGCTCCACGACGCTTCGAATGCAAAGGAGCTTCAAGAAGGAAGGCAGAAGAGACTGCAGGAAGCAGCAGAAGGAGACTGCACACGCGAGCAGCCATCTTGTATCTCCCAAAAGACTTGTAAAGCGCACGAGATTCCGTGTCAGACCTTCAGGAAAGAAAGAACAGGGATGAGATGGCGAATCTGTCAGCTGCGGTGAAAGGATTCAGAGGATGTGAGAGGTTTGAGAAGTCTGCATGAGAGAATCTTTGGAGACTGCATGCATGAGATCGGAAGATATCCGAAGTCCGTGCGAGCGTTCGACCGTGGATTTTACACCCGCGTTTTGGGGTTTTGTTACGTGCCTCTCAAATCTTTACGGGGCTTCCGGGGCCAGCTTCAGAGCGTTCGCACGGAGTTGACTGATTGAATCTTGTGGGGCACGGAACTGAATTGTTCGAGACGCAGTGTTGCAGTTTGCAACTGAAATTGTCTTACAGAAGAATTCCGAGCTGGATTCCTTTGTTTGACAGACAAGGAAACATAGAACTGCTCACCACATTGCTTTACTTTGGTTGTTTAACAAAGACCTCGCGATCTTTCGTCACTCAGAAGTCGGCGCTCATCTTTTCTGTTTAGTTACAAAACCGCTCTTCAGCTTTCAAAAATGGCCAGAGGCGACACCCAGAACAAGAAGCCGGCAGCCCGTCTGTCGTGCCGTGGCAAGATGGCCTGGATTGCGCAGCTGATCATCCCCGTCGGATGCATTGCTGCTTTCATTATCCTGATCATGACTCATACCTCCTTCTCTGACGAGTGCACGTTTGAGCAGAAGTGGCTTGTCGAGTTCCTCATTGCAGTTCCCCCTATCCTTCTCTTCCTTGTCTCGACCATTATGTTCCTCGCGTTCTTCTTCGCTAGAGAGAAGAAGGGACCCATCTTCTGCACCCTCGCTGTCTTCATGCCCGTTGTGATCGCATGCGCAATCTGGGCCGGTGTGATGGCAGGAGCGATGATGTACTGGGACAGGCCTGAAATGCTCCAGAGCGAGTATAACCCCTACCCCAACATCCCCGAGAACTGCCCCACATCCTTCGCTGAGCAGCTCAGCTGGAGCGCTCTGACTTCCCTTGCTACTGCCCTCCTGGCTGTTTTCTTCGGCTTCTTCAACTGCCTTCTCTTCCAGGTGTGCTGCGAGAGACAGTCCAAGAAGCAGCAGGAGAAGATTGCACCTTCTCAGAAGAGCGATATTGAGAACCAGAAGGAGAAGGAGGTTCCCAAGAAGGACAGCGCCACTGAGACTGAGAAGGTCTCCACGAACCCCTTCAACCAGCAGACAGAGCCCCAGGAGCACCAGGAGGAGTCCAGAAGGACCGCCGATGCCACCCTCGGAGACTTCTAAACACTCAACGCGAACTTAGGGGGGCTGATCAGTCCCCACTAGCAGCAGCAGCAGAAAGGGGGGGCGCACGCAGGTACAGGGAATGACAGAAGTGCAGTGCGTCCTCTCTTCCTCCCCCCTGTCTGAACACCCGAGAGTGCGTTACAGAGTGGAGACATGTCCTAAGTCGATTGATGTAAAAGGGTTCAACAAAGTGGGACTCGTAGAGAGTTCAAGGGAGAGTTTGTGTGCCGGCATAACTAATTTAACGCATCTATTGAAACCGACATAACAAGTCCCCGCCCCTGTTCTCGGCATTAGACTACAGAGGGAGGCTGAGGTTCTTGGCAGAGAGAGACGTGGTGAGGAGAGAGGGTAAAGTGTCTCCTTCTACTTCATTAATGCATTGTGTCGGGCAGTCAGGAAAGTGCATGTGCGTCCTTCGTGTGTGTTTGTGGAGAAAGCAAGGGAAAAACAGCTGCGAGGACAATGTTTCCTTTCACAAAGGAAGAATGAATGTGCGATTTAATCCCGTTTTAAGGAGCACGTGTGTCTCGAGAAGTGCCACCGCATGAGTTGATGTGTGCCTGTATTCCTCTCAGCTGTCCTTATGCATGAGAAGCAATCCGACGCACTCTGCAACAAAACACAAAATAAAAGTCAAGATGCGTGGCAGGCGTTTCCTTGTCTCAGTGTGTGCATGTCACCACGTGAAAATGAGCCTGGCGGTGGTCCGTGTTCTCTTTTTTCTGTCCGTTGCAAGAAGAGGGGATCTTTTCTTTTCTTCCTGTAAGTACTTCCCTTGAATGTTCTCTCTGTGAGAATCACCAGTTTGAGTCGTCTGCTTTGCTTTCAGATCGCATCTGCATTTGCCTGCAGTGGCCTGCATGCACAGAGAGAGAAATAAACGGAGACCGAAAAGGGGGGGAGAGAAAGGGAGTGCAAGACAGGGAGTGACAACTGGACTGCGTCGATCTGTCATTGATAGTCTGTCTGTCAGACCGTATGGCTAGCTTCCTCCGTGTCTCAGATCCATCGTCGATCTCTCGGCCTGCCCGTACACACGAGAACGGTCAGCCCGCAGGCAGGAACGTTCTTCTCTCGATCGATCGAATTAACCATGCATGTTGAAGCGGCTGCATGAAGGGACCTGCTTGCTTGTTTTGGTGCACCTCACTGTATGCATTTGCATGTTTGGCGTGTCGTGTAATTAAAATGCATGCATAAGTGAGTGTGCTACCAGTGCATGGCTGTACTTCGATTTCACAAGCTGAATTAACATTTCATAAATGAGCCGAAGTCCGCCAGATCATCTATTAAAGATCTTCTAGAAGACCTTAACGAAGATCCTCTCTAGGATCTTTTATATTAAATCTTATCACATATGCTATAAACTGTCGGATTTTATATATAGTTCTATATATAACTTTCAACTAGCTTTGGTGTCATACTCAAACTAATAGACTGTCAGTGACTGATGATTGTCATTGATCTAGTGACTGATTTCCCTTTCAAATTATAAGGACCGTTACTATTTTATAAATTGATTGAGTCATGACTCATCTATGTAGTGGCTTTGGACCTTCGGTACGGCATCAAACTGACCAAGCCTCTCTAGGAGCCTCTTAGACGCTAGCTTAGACCAAATCAGACGTGAGTGAGCCTACTACTACTACTACAGCTATGTTAAAATCGGTTTACTACGTCGATCAAAAGAGTAAGAATAGTGACTATGTTTACTATTCGCTAAACTGTTTGCTACGCTTCAAGTTGATAGTAAAATAGTGAATAATAGTTAGCTATTTCCACTATTTTAATACTAAAATAGTGCTTTTAATAGGCATCTGTCCTTTGTAGCTGTGGCAACCCGGCACTTCCGCTTCCGGTTTGCAATTGACCGTTCGGCGGCCCCGAGGAAGGGGCCATGGGAGCAGCAGGGGGGGCCATCGTGCGTCTGAGCATTCGTGTGGAGGGCGGAGGGGGGTCCTTCAAGACGTTCCACACACAAATCATCCGGTCCCAACTGGCAGTTGCAAGCACACTGCAAGGAGACGGAGAAAAAGAACACAAGGCTTAGGATGCATGGAGAGCCTGCAGCTGTTGCTCGTCCATGCTTAGATTGTCTTCTGCCTATGTCTGCCATGACATGTAGGATATACAGAAGGCCCACTCTGTAGGTTTCACACACACACACACACACACACACACACACACACGCACGCACACGCACACACACGCACACACACACACACACACACACACACCGTATCGTTCTCTCTTTCTTTTCCTCTTCATTTCCCAAGAGATGCCTGGAGAGAAAGAGAGTTCAATGGTCAGACAGAGTAACTGACTGAAAGCTACTTAAACAGAAAAAACGACAGACTGACTTCTGGTCGAAGAGAGACCAATCTAGGCCCACGACGAATTCTGCATGAACACAGACGGACACATGCAGAAAGATCCAAAAACACAAACAACACACAGAAAGTGAGACAGACTGGCAGACTCCGTTGCCAATCCTTCACTAGAAGAAAGTGAGACCCTTCACTAGCAGCATTTTGGGCATACGAACGTTTCTTCGTCCCTGAAGAAAGTCCTTACTTTCCCACCTTCCTTCCAAATGCACGATTCTGGTTAGGAGCAGCGACGATTGGAAGAGCACAGAAAAGCGAGAATGCGTCGGTCTGAACAAAGAGGAAAGACCAATAAAAGAGGGAAAAGAAATGAATGCAGACTCCTAAACAGACATGCATTTAGACAGAAGGAAGACCCACGAACGCTTAAGCCTACCTGAGTGGTGGTCGAATCTCTTCAACACAGCCCCAGCGAGAGCGTCCCACACAGCCACGCTCATGTCACTGCATGGAGGGGAGGAATCGGATATATGCCTCAGTACACAGAAATGAGGAAGCTAGGAGAATAAGTGGAGGGATCTAGAGCGACGCCTAATTCCACTCCCATCCTCGAAAGAAACAGAGGACCAGGAGCGGCTGTGTGTGTTCTCATGCATCACAGAGATGCGACAGACGAAAGTCATGCAGAGGCTCAACTTTGTGCAGCCTCCCCCCTTTCTTTTTGCAGTCCTCACTGCCTCTTCCTGAAACACGCCCCCAGCGCTTTGAAGTGATCCATCTGCCTTCCTCTCTCTCTCTCTGACGCCTGATTGACTGACTAGGAGCACGAAGCCAGGGTCTGCTCAGAGTGGGGTGACCATCTCACCTTCCTCACGGCCTGAGGAGAGAGGGAATAGGAGGGAAGAGTCGACACATAAGGGGAGGAGAAATCTACAGAGCGAGGCGAAAGAACGAAGAGAGAGGTAAAAGAAAAAGGAAGGAGGGAGCGGGGAGGGAAGGGCCGAGACAGGAAGGACATAAGAACCAGATGAGGTGCTCAAGGCAGAGGAAGGAAAGAACGAATCAGGGCGACAAAGGACATGACAAGAACATCCAAAGAGAAACGAAACGCACTGTAGCGAAAGGAAAGATGCATGCGGATTCGGCTCCAAGTACAGAATGCCTCCTTCTACAGCTGAATCATGTCAGCAGCCAGGAGTACCCACCCACTCAACAAAGAGACATATGTGCTCCCTCCACTCCCCCCCCCCTGAATTCCTTCAACCTACAGACGAACAGACCATCGAGTGTCCTTTGAGGATCGAGAGAGGTCTCTGAGGGTTCCGAATATCCTGCACTTGCAAACCCACGCACAGACACACACACTCACACACACACACTCACACACACACACACACACTCACACACACACACTCACACACACACACACACACACACA
>JAHBMJ010002118.1:92071-104853 GCA_018398765.1 Chromera velia | reverse complement strand
GGGGGGGGGGGGGGGGCAGTGCTAGAAGCAATTAAATTGTAGTGCCCACTGCTTCAAGGAAGTCCGGCTAAACAATAATTACAATCATTGCAATTAATTGCCAATAATTGCAATTAGACTCAAATATGTAGTTATTAAGTGAATTAGGGTATCAGATGACAGTGTACAATGAAATATCAACTCAAATGTAAGCATTTATGAAATGAAATGATTATAAATCATCTAAAACAAACGTTTCATGACTTACAACTTGGTGTTTCATATTTTAAACTGTGTAAACTGTTGTAAAAATTACTAAACAGTACCTAAACACGCCTAAACAACACATGACAACATATAAACAACACATAGCAACACATAAACAACGCATAAACAAAAATCGCAATTAATTGCAACTAATTGCCTCTCGCCCGCTCCTGGTAAACAATAATTGTTTGCAATTAATTCCAATAATTGCAATTACAATAATTGTATCCCTAGCACTGGGGGGGGAGGTCGGCGCCATCATGCACCAATGTAGAATTAACTATGGCCGGCGTGCGTCAATCATGCAGTTCTTATTTTTTTTGCTTTCCGGGGCCGTTTGCAAGCTTGCTTGCATCAGATAGCATAGATGTGGTGTAGGCCCGCATTAGGGATGCATGCATGCTTCGAACGCGACGGAGGCCCATCTGACACAAGCAAGCTTGCGAACGGCCCTGGAAAGCAAGAAAAATGAGAACTACACGATTGACGCACGCCAGCCATGGTGCTGCATGCAGTCTCAGTTTCGGTTTCAGTAGACTTTCGTCTACGACAGGGCTGTAGCTATCCACTGGGATACACTCCTCTGGAGTCAGTCCCATACCCCATATGCATGTCTGCTCCCCGGGGGAGCCCCCTCCTTCCACTGGGGCAGTCTAGCAAAACTTTAGTTGTGCAGGATATCAAATCTACTTCCCTGACTATACCTCTCCCCCTCACCCCTGCCTCTACCACATGACAGTTCCATTTGATTACATCTGTGGGTTAACTCAATAATCATTATGGCTCCATTATAATAATGACGTAATGATTATAGACATAATCGCAAAGTTCTATAATCATTATGACCGATTATCATAATGATGATAATAATTATGATTGATTATCACTAGGATTATCATAATAACCATAATGATTATATAAAAACACCTATGGAAAACTTTTATGACGACGCATATCAATGTACGCTGGTGCTATAAAGAGCGTCTGTAAAGGACAGTCAACTCAGGGTGCATACTAATCGATCCAATATCGACAGTCAAACGCGTCTCACCGCGACTGTCACTGCATAGTAAGGGCGTCTCTCCTCGTGTATCCTTGCGTGCTAGTTGCAGAGAACGTTTAGCATCAAGAGTACATGATTCAAAGTGTGTTTTACAAAGAAAACGTCAATTGTCTTTTCAAATAAAACATACTTTGCATTTAAAGGTGCACCATATGCCGAGCATTCATTGTCTCCGAGTTCCTTCATTGTTCAAACAAAGCAAAGAGGCTCTTCAACAAAAGAGGCAAAAGATTCAGAGACACTCTCGGGCGCCTCAGCTTTCAAATGAAAAGAATAAAGCAACCAAAATATCAGTAAAACAAATTTGGGAGTCAAAACCCCAGTTCGAATCAATATCGATCAAAGAAGAGCAACTCTCTTGCAAACCCTAAGTCAAACAGGTCCCTGGACAGGATGGAGTGACCCAATTAATTGGAAGCGACGATAAAGCGACGCGGAGTGAGGAATATACCCACTTGCACATATACACATACACACACACACACACACACACACACACATACACACACACACACACACACACACACACACACATACATACATATATATATACACATACACACACACAGACACACACACACACACACACACAGAGAGAGAGAGAGAGAGAGAGAGAGAGAGAAAGAGAGAGAGAAAGAGAGAAACATGCACGTGACACTGCCTTGAACAACACTGAGACTGTGGATCTGATCATTCGGAGTCGCCGAGCAAGATATCATATGCTTTGGCAGACAAAGAACCTATCTGAATACGTGTCATCTTCGCGTGAATCAACATTCGTGCATTCACCCATCGAAACCTTAATACATATAAGATAAAGCTTCCATGCAGAACAAAGCAACTATGTAACCAATCAGCCAAAGAGGGAGTACACTTGGGGGAAAGGCCGTGGAGAGCAAAAATGAGTCAGAAGCTTACTAAGACCAATATCGAGAACGCTACTTTATTTTTGCCCGCTTTCCAAAGCGGATGGGAGCGGATGGAACGTGGCAAGGTCACCTCACGTTACATAGCACGTTGCATGCACGAATTTCGTTCCTGATTTTCCCAAGAGAAGAATCTGACTCTACAGACAGAAAGGAAAGCGAACAAAAGCTTCTGAAAGCAGACAGAAGCGATATGGAACATGAGGCCACTCGCGTAGACGGCCTTTCCGACTGGTCATCGATCTGAAATCTTAAGGTAGCTGAAGGATAATTCAATTTTGATCCGGTTTACGGCGTTGCAAACCTTAAAGCCAGCAGAAGCCATTTGTGCCCTTTGCAACAAGTTGATAGGCTTCTGGGGAGGTCTTTGCCAAGCCACTTTGTTTCGACCCAGCGGTCTGTTTTCCTAGCGAAGCTGACGTTTGAGCCAAACAGACCACATCCAAGCTGTATGCATGAAGGTCAGGCAATCTGCGCCATGCAGCTCAGCGGCCGCGGGCCCCTGGCCCGCGCGATCCCGGCCACCGGCGCCGCGCGGCTGAATTTCCCGAAATTCGCTTGCAACTGCTTTACGGGTCTTTTTTCCTAAAATTGGCATGCGTCATGCTTTTTGCGGAACCGACGAGCACGGACTGCCTCAGTAACTCTGCATTCCTTAAGTTAGCTCTGAACTGCTTGGAGATTCGAGTATTTCCGTTGCACATTGCAGAGCTTCATAGAGCTCCACCTCTTTCCCATGCAGTACACTGGCCTCAGTGCAGCCGTGATTTTTCCCTCCGTCGTCTCCGCGGATTTTTGAGAGTGTATCCTTCTTGTTGCTTTTCCCAGAATAAAGCAAGCTTCTCCTGTCAGGTTGTTAACCTAACTTTGACGTAGAAATGAAGCTCGCTCGAAGCATTGACACTGTACATGTTGTTTGTACAGTGTATCGTGTTTGTGGAGTGTCCATCTCTCTCCTTTCTTCTCTCCGGATCCTTCATCTGCACAACAGCAAGGTAAACATTTTCCTTGGCAAGACAGACCCTTGTGCTGATAGAAAGGACTCTCCTCAGCAGTTCCACAGCACGAGCAGTGAGTGTATCCTCCTGCAGCCTGCCGTCTCTCTTTCTTTTCCTCTCTCCCCACCCACATAACAGCGAGGCAAACATTTTTCCTTGGCAAGACAGACCTCTGTGCTGACAGAAAGGACTCTCCTCAGCAGTTCCACAGCACGAGCAGTGAGTGTATCCTCCCGCAGCTTGCCGTCTCTCTTTCTTTCCCTCTCTCCCCACCCACACAACAACGAGGCAAACATTTTTCCTTGGCAAGACAGACCCTTGTGCTGACAGAAAGGACTCTCCTCAGCAGTTCCACAGCACGAGTAGTGAGTGTATCCTCCCACAGCTTGACGTCTCTCTTTCTTTCCCTCTCTCCCCACCCACACAACAGTGAGGCAAACATTTTTCTTTGGCAAGACAGACCTTTATACTGACAGAAAGGACTCTCCTCAGCAGTTCCACAGCATGAGCAGTGAGTGTATCCTCCTGCAGCTTGCCGTCTCTCTTTCTTTTCCTCTCTCCCCACCCACATAACAACGAGGCAAACATTTTTCCTTGGCAAGACAGACCCTTGTACTAACAGAAAGGACTCTCCTCAGCAGTTCCACAGCACGAGTAGTGAGTGTATCCTCCCGCAGCTTGACGTTTCTCTTTCTTTCCCTCTCTCCCCACCCACACAACAGCGAGGCAAACATTTTTCTTTGGCAAGACAGACCTTTATGCTGACAGAAAGGATTCTCCTCAGCAGTTCCACAGCACGAGTAGTGAGTGTATCCTCCCGCAGCTTGACGTCTCTCTTTCTTTCCCTCTCTCCCACCCACACAACAGCGAGGTAAACATTTTTCCTTGGCGAGACAGACTTTACTGCCTTCTTTTCCTTTTTTCCTTCCTTCCTTTGCTCATTCATTTATTCGTTCCCTTCCTTCTTTCTTTGTTTCCTTCCTTCCTTCCTTCCTTCCTCCCTTCCTCCCTTCCTTCCTTCCTTCCTTCCTTCCTTCTTTCCTTCCCTTCCTTCCCTCCCTCCCTCCCTCCCTCCCTCCCTCCCTCCCTCTTTTCTTCCTTCCTTCCTTCCTTCCTTCCTTCCTTCCTTCTTTCCTTCCTTCCCTTCCTTCCTTCCTCCCTCCCTCCCTCCCTCCCCCCCCTTCCCTCCTTCCTTCCCTCCCTCCCTCTTTTCTTCTTTCCTTCCTTCCTCCCTGCCTTCCTTCCTTCCTTCGTTCCTTCCTTCCTTCCTCCCTTCTTTGTTGGTGTGTAGACTTAGAATCTCGCTCCTATCTACAGATAGAGCCTAGCCTCAGACGCATCAGCTCCAGTGCCACAAATCAGAGGAGTTATAACGTTATGTATGGGTCTGTTATTCGGATTCTTCAGGTCGTACTGTTTCTCTCAATTGGATCATTCTGACATATTTTGTATTACTGTACATGCATTTCATCTCTGAATTATCAAAAGGTCAGAGTGCGCGCAAAGAGTGCGCTGACACGCACGGACAACACATGCATGCAAGTTTTGTCACTCTGTACATTCTTGCTATATGAGCTTGCACCACTGTACGGATTGACATTTTCACTGCCCCACACTGACATTCCTTCCTTCCCTTCCTTCCCTCCCTCTTTTCTTCCTTCCTTCCTTCCTTCCTTCCTTCCTTCTTTCCTTCCCTCTTTCCTTCGTTCCTTTCTTTTTTTGTTTCCTTCTTCCTTCATTTCCTTCTTCCCTTCCTTTTTTTTATCTTCTCTGGCGGCTGCATGTCGGTTCTTTGCGTTCGGAAGATGCTTCTCTCTCCCCCCACCTAACACCCAACCCCCCCTAGAACCCCCCTGCCTACAGCGAGTTTTCTCTGGCGGCTGTCGGATGGCTGTTGGGCCTTTGTGTTCGGAAAACGCTTCAAACCCTTTCATAAATTGTGATATCGCATAATGAGTAAGTCAGACACAGTGGTCTCCATTAAGTCTTGCACAGCCTGTAAACCTTCGCAGCTTCCAGGAAAAAGAAACACAACAAAACCAAAAATAAACATTATNCCTTCCTTCCTTCCTTCCTTCCTTCTTTCCCTTTCCCTCTTTCTTTCCTTCCTTCCTTCTTTCCTTCCTTCCTTCGTTCCTCCCTTCCTTCCTTCTTTCCTTCCTTCGTTCCTCCCTCCCTCCCTCCCTCCCTCCCTCCCCTTCCCTCCTTCCTTCCCTCCCTCCCTCTTTTCTTTCTTCCTTCCTTCCTCCCTTCCTTCCTTCCTTCCTTCCTTCTTTCCTTCCCTCTTTCCTTCGTTCCTTTCTTTTTTTGTTTCCTTCTTCCTTCATTTCCTTCTTCCCTTCCTTTTTTTTATCTTCTCTGGCGGCTGCATGTCGGTTCTTTGCGTTCGGAAGATGCTTCTCTCTCCCCCCACCTAACACCCAACCCCCCCTAGAACCCCCCTGCCTACAGCGAGTTTTCTCTGGCGGCTGTCGGATGGCTGTTGGGCCTTTGTGTTCGGAAAACGCTTCAAACCCTTTCATAAATTGTGATATCGCATAATGAGTAAGTCAGACACAGTGGTCTCCATTAAGTCTTGCACAGCCTGTAAACCTTCGCAGCTTCCAGGAAAAAGAAACACAACAAAACCAAAAATAAACATTATTTGAATTATCATATAATGATTATGTGAATACGGGTTTATATGCTAATCATTATGAATCAAAATGATGGTTCTAAACATATTCAAAATTGATAAGGATATTTCTGTTTATAATGATTATGTCCATTATAAATGATATAATCACATAATGATTATAGGATACTGATGGTTCCACCCATAATGATTATGACTTTCAAAGTTACTATGAGATTTTATAACCCCTTCGAGTTAACCCAATGATGTATCACTGTCTTGAAGCCCACCCTGCTTCACGACCTGAGAGCCTGAAATGGTTCTGTCATGCTTGAGGTCTCTCTCGCCTCTCCCCTCTCAGTCGTCGGTTGTGCACCATGTCCGGCCCCGGACAAACAATACGACTGAGTCTGGTGTTCCAACAGTCGCCGCAGCACCGTAGAGCACCCCCACCCCCCCATGCATCACCACCCTTTCCTTTTCTCTCATATCTCTCTCTTCTCCTATCTCTTCCTTTCTCTTCCTATCTTTTTTTTCTCTTCATCCTGCCCAAAAAAAATTAGACCTGCTGCTTGGTACCATTAATTACGGTCCCAAGCCTGCCAGTGGTTCCTCCTTTCCCAACCCCCTCAGCATGTTAGCGGTTCCCTCTTTGCATCTCATTCCCTCCCCCCTCACCTATATCCTAACCATACCACTGACATGCCATGCTAACCACCGCTTTGTCAATCACGGCGGTCTGCAGCCAGGAAAAAACTTTCTCTTTCGAACAGTGAGGAAAAAAACTTAGCTTTTCCTTCCCCTTTTCAGCTCTTCCCACTCTCTATTTCCGTTCGGTCAGTTTCCCCCCTTCCTTCCCTTTCCCACCCTTTCTGACCAGAACAGGAGCCAGGGAAGGTTTGACAGTCATTTCCACTCCGGTTTTTTGATATACCAGCCTGCTTGACTATCACAGCCGGCCAAAAACTTCCGATTTGGCACCTGGAAGAAACAGTCGCCGAATTTTTGGCGCTATACAGTAACTTGATGCCTTCTCGTTTCCCTATCTCCCTGTATTTCTTCTTTCCCCCTCCCCTTGTCGCGCCTTAGGGGAAAACCTCCAGGGACACGGAGGGAAAAACCTCTGATTGAAGAAAGAAAGAAATTAAGAAAAAAAAAAAAAGAAAGAAAGAATTTTCAAAGAGGAAAGGGAGGAATGTAAGAAGGAAGGAAGGAAGGAAAGAAAGAAAGAAAGAAAAAAAGAAAAAAAGAAAGAAAGAAAGAAAGAAAGAAAGAAAAAAAGAAAGACAGACAGACAGATAGACAGATAGTCTGAAAAAGAAAGAAAGAAAGAAAGAAAGAAAGAAAGAAAAAAAGAAAGAAAAAAAGAAAGAAAAAAAGAAAGAAAGAAAGAAAGAAAGAAAGAAGGAAGGAAGGAAGGAAGGAAAGAAAGAAAGAAAGAAAGAAAGAAAGAAAGAAAGACAGACAGACAGACAGACAGACAAACAGATAGTCTGAAAAAGAAAGAAAGAAAGAAAGAAAGAAAGAAAGAAAAAAAGAAAGAAAGGAAGGAAGGAAGAATGAACGAACGAACGAACGAACGAATAGACGAAAGAAAGAAAGAAAGAAAAGAAAGAACCAGGGTCTGGCACTTATATTGGGTTACAGGTTTCAACACCCCTTATACATAAGGGTATACCCCCCTGTAATGTTACCCTTACTTCAAAAGTGGTCCCAATCAATCAATCTCATCAGGTTACATCTAAAAATATTGAAAACATCTTCTGTTGATTGAGGTTATATGAGAAACTGACGAAAAACGATGTGTCCCTTTCACTTTGTAGCCAAACCCCTTATAACCTTGTAATCTGTAACCTAAAATGACCCTCTTCAAAAGTGATATAACCTTTGTCTACATGGATTTTAAAGTGTTTTTGAAGTGATTTGAAGAGTTTTTGAAAGTTGACTTTTTGGTTGGTTATGGACCTCAAGACCGCCTGTAACCTTGTAACCTGTAACCTTGCAAGGGGACATATAAAATAAGAGGTGTAACCTCATGTAACCACATAAGCTATACAGTAAAAGTGATTGATTTCGAAGTAACTCAACATGCTGGACCTCCAGCTTATGTGAAAAGCTCGTCCAAATGTTTTTTGGTTCATTTTTTTTATCATTTTTGCACTTGTAACCCTATATGAGCCCAAGAGTGCCCCCCCCTAAAGAAAGAATTAAAGAAAGAAAGAAAGAAAAAAATTGGTCCCGAGCCCTCCAGTGGTTCCTCCTTTTCCAACCTCCTCAGCATGTTAGCGGTTCTCTCCTTACATCTCATTCCCTCCCCCCTCACCCATACCCTAACCATACCACTGACATGCCATGCTGACCACCGCTTTGTCAATCACGGCGGTCTACAGCCAGGAAAAAACTTCTTCTTTCGAACAGTAGGGGAGAACACCTAGCTTTTCCTTCCCCTTTTCAGCTCTTCCCACTCTCTATTTCCGTTTGGTCAGTTTCCCCCCTTTCTTCCCTTTCCCTTCGCAGCGTCTCAGGGGAAAACCTCCAGGGACATGGAGAGAAAAACCCCTGATTGAAGAAAGAAAGAAAGAAAGAAAGAAGGAAGGAAAGAAAGAAAGAAAGAAAGAATTTTCAAAGAGGAAAGGGGGGAATGTAGGAAGCAAGGAAGGAAGGAAAGAAAGAAAGAAAGAAAGAAAGAAAGACAGACAGACAGACAGATAGTTTGAGAAAGAAAGAAAAAAAAAAGAAAGAAAGAAAGAAAGAAAGAAAAAAAGAAAAAAAGAAGAAAGAAAGAAAGAAAGAAAGAAAGAAAGAAAGAAGAAAGGAAGGAAAGAAGGAAGGAAGGAAAAACAAACAAACGAACGAACAAACGAACGAAAGAAAGAAAGAAAGAAAGAAAAAAAGAAAGAAAGAAAGAAAGAAAGAAAGAAAGAAAGAAAGACTAAAAGAAAAAAAGAAAGAAAGAAAGAAAGAAAGAAAGAAAAGCAAGAAAGAAAAGAAAGAATTAAAGAAAGAAAGAAAAAAAAAAAATTGGTCCCGGGCCCTCCAGTGGTTCCTCCTTTCCCAACCTCCTCAGCATGTTAGCGGTTCCCTCATTGCTTCTCATTCCCTCCCACCTCACCCATACCCTACCCATACTAACCAACATGCTACACTGACTGCCGTTTTTTCAGTTACGACGGTCTGCAGCCAGGAAAAAACTTCCTCTTTTGAGCAGTGAGGGAGAAAACCCAGCTTTCTTTTCCCCTTTTCAGATCTTTCCACTCCTTATTTCCGTTTTGTCAGTGTCTTCCATTGAAAATTTCCTTCCCTATCCCATCCCTACTGATCTGACCAAAAAAAGACCCAGGAAAGCTTTGACAATCATTTATAGCCCGGTCTTTTGATATACCAGCCTGCTTGACTGTCATATGCAGCCGACCAAAAACTTCTGTTTTGGCACCTGAAAGAAACAGTCGCCGAACTCTTGGCGCTGTCTGGGGTCCTTCCATTTCCGTTACCTCACCCCCTTCTTCTTTTCTCCCCTTCCCTCGCAGCGCTTCAGGGCAAAACCTCAAAAGAAATGGAGAAAAACCCCAATTCGATATAAATACTTTATCTTTTAATCCGTCTGTTTCTCTTTTTTCCCTTCAAAGCACCAGGCTGAACCAACGACAGAAAAGAGAGAGAAAGAGAGAGAGAGAGAAAGAGAGAGAGAGAGCGATAGGCATAGAGAAAGAAACCGAGACTCTGAGATGAACGATGAGAAAAACGAAGAGAAACAGAGAGAGTTATAGCAATCTAGCATAGCCTAGCATAGCAATAAAAAGCAAAAAAAAAAGGAAAGAAGATGGGAAGAAAGAAAAAGGAAAAAAAAGAAATGGAAAAAAAGATCTTAGAAAGAAGATCAAAGGAATTCATCTCCTTCTTTTGCATGATTGTTGCCTCTTTCTCTGAGACAGCGCATGAGAGATGTGTATATGTGCGTATGCTTATGTGTATATGTATGTGTGTATGTGTGTGTATATATGTGTGTGTGTGTATTTATGTGTGTGTTATGGTGTGTGTGTGTGTGTGTGTATGTGTGTGTGTGTGTGTGTATGTGTGTGTATGTGTGTGTGTATGTGTGTGTGTGTGTGTATATGTGTGTGTGTGTATGTATGCATACGTGTGTGCGTTTGTGTGTGGGTGACTGTATATGTACGTGCATATATACTATGCGTGTCTTTCCTTTTTTATGGTTCGTTTATATATTTACAGTAGAGACATCAGAAGGATAGTAATTACGCAGTGTTGCGACCACCATAGGTGCGCTGTCAGTGGAGATGGGACGCTCTGCTAGGCGACTTGGACATACAGAATAGTCAGGGAAACAGTTGGAATTTGGGAGCGTTAGAAGATGTGGGAGCGATTATAAAAAGGAATTAGAGTTTTTGCCGTACCTTTTTCCCTAACTATCATCTTCCACTCCCTCCGCCTCCTAATGATCACTCCTTACTACTGCTTCTTTTCCCTGTTCTGGGGTTTTTTCTTCCCTTCCGCCTTTTCAGCCTTCTTCACTCTTTTCTGTTTTAAAATTTCTCTATTCATTCTTTTTTATCGTTTTTCTCCCTCTTTCTGATTCTTTTAGGATTCCCATATGCGTGTATGTCTCTAAGTCTTCTGTCTCCTCTGTCTTTCTGTCTATATTTCCTTTTTGTTTATCAGTATTCCCGTCTGCCTTCTTTCTTCCTCCTTCCCCCACCCTTTCTCTGTCTCTTTTTTTTTTTTTCTGTCTGTCTGTCTGTCTGTCTGTTTCTCTATCTGTCTGTCTGTCTGTTTGCTAGTTTGTCGGTCTGACTCTGTTTGTCTATCTGTGTGACTGTCTGACTGTCTGTCTGTCTGTCTGTCTGTTTGTCTGTCTGTCTGTCTGTCTGTCTGTTTGCTAGACTAAGTCTGTCGATCTGTCTGTTTGTCTGTCTGTGTGACTGTCTGACTGACTGACTGGCTGTCTGTCTGTCTGTCTGTCTGTCTGTTTGCTAGTCTGTCGGTCTGTCTGTCTATCTGTGTGTCTGTCTATCTGTCTGTGTGACTGTCTGACTGTCTGTCTATCTGTCTGTCTGTCTGTCTGTCTGTCTGTCTGTTTGCTAGTTTGTTGGTCGGTCGGTCGGTCGGTCTGTCTGTCTGTCTATCTACTAGCTAGTCTATCTATCTGTCTGTTTGCTAGTCTGTCGGTCTGTCTGACTGTCTGTCTGTCTGTCTGTCTATCTGTGTGACTGTCTGACTGACTGTCTGTCTGTCTGTCTGTCTGTTTATTTGCTAGTCTGTCGGTCGGTCGGTCGGTTGGTCTGTCTGTCTGTCTACTAGCTAGTCTGTCTGTCTATCTGTCTGTCTGTCTGTCTGTCTGTCTATCTTCCTATCTCTGTTTTTATCTCTTTCTCTCTCGCTCTCTCTCATTTTCTTTCCCTCTTTCCTCTCCCTCGTATCTTTCTCTTTTCTTTTATGTAATCTTTTCTTTTCCTCTTAAAGTTTTTGGGTGCCTGTGTGCGTCTATTTATCCTTTTAATTCCAAATCGTCCCACTTGCCTTTCTGTCTATACTTTATTTCCATATGTTAGGCTCCTCGTCCGTCTCCCTTCTTTCTAGCGCTTCTCTCTCTCCCTCTCCCTCCCCCTCTTTCTCTCCATTAGTTCCAGCCCATACTCGATCTCCACATCGTTGTCACTCGTTGCCTGCATACAGATATATTTTCATTCTCTTATTATTTTGCTTACCGCTCTTTTCACCTTTGCTTCTGTGTGTTGCCGCGTTTGGTGTCTCTTTCTGTCAATCTTCTCTTCTGGTTCCCTTTTTTCCCCCTTCATTTCTATCCTTCTTCCACTTTCTTTCTTTTCTTCCTTTCATACGTCTTCTCCCTTTTTATTATTCTCTCTCTTTCCCCCTCTCCTTGGCCTCTTTTTTCCTTCAAATGGTCTGTGTTTTCTTTCATCCGTCTTCAATGACCATCCTTATTTCTCCCTTCTGGGGTTCCCTACCAAGAGCAGGCTGAGAACCCCCCCTCAGACGGGGATAAAAAAGTTTGGTTAGTAGATCGACTATAGGGACAGGCACATGAGGAAATCAATTTTACAATGTGTATACTTCCTTTCTCTCTTATTGTATTTATGTTTGATGAATATCCAGCCCCTCCCTCCCTCCCTCCCTCCTCAAACCCCACAACCCATCATCATTCTTCCATTGTCACCTCAGTGCTGTCGCCTCGTTGGCTAAGAGGTAGGGTCTCTTGGCTATGGTGCCCAGAACAAGAGAAGAGGTGAGATCTGTTCTTTCTCCCCCCTTTCCTGTATATGGCCTTCTTCTACATGGAGGTCGAGGATACAATTCTATGGGAACTGCCGGCTTTACCCCCATCCTCTCCCTAAGGCTTGCCCACTTCCAAAAAACTTTCCTCCAAACTGAGTACGGGGTTGGATTGCAAACAGCTTGTCCTCTCCTGCTCAGCCCCGACACCGAAGAAGAAGGCAAACGAAAAGCGTTCTCTCCTGGTCAGCCCCGACGTTAGAAGGAAGACAGACCATATGTTGGCCTGTGAGGCGATGCCTCTCTCCTCAATCCCCACTCTTTCAATAGACTTTTCTCAGACTGAAAGAGACAGGATGAAATCTTGCCGAAGGAACAGCTTACCAGTAATCCATCTCGTCCACGAGTCCAAAAGAGACCTGACCCCCTCCTCTGATCATGAAGGAGGAAGAGAGGTCAGCTTCTGCCTTCTACCCATCCCTCTTCCCTTCCCTTCCCCTCCTTTCCCCTCCTTTCCCCTCCTTTCCTCCCTTCCCTCTTCATCTAGACTGAGCGAGACAGAACGGAACCACATCAAAGCAACAGCTCCGCTCATCTCTATTTCATGCCCGGTTTCTCTCAAACGGAGGTAGGTGCATCTTTGTTACTCTTAGATGTGGTGCATGTATGGTAGCGCTGCCCCCCCC
>JAHBMJ010002118.1:56691-91883 GCA_018398765.1 Chromera velia | reverse complement strand
CCCCCCCCCGGGAAAAAAGCCTGGGGGTAAGCTGAAACCCAGGCATCTGACGCACGCATGGCGTAAATCAGCCTTTCAGAGCTGGATTTTTGGCGAAAGACAGTGCATGCATGCATGTATGCATAGGCTGGGGTATTTCTGTTTTAGCCCCGGAAAGCGAAGCAGGGGGCACTTACAAAACAGAAATACCCCAGCTCACGCGTGCATCATGCTGTCTAAACCTGCCTGGGGCGCCTGGGGTACCCCAGGCACGCCGCAGACGGCCCACCAGGGCCGCCTGGGGTGACCCCAGGTGGTTTTACCTAAGTTTATATAGAGCTGCCTGGGGCGAAGCCCCAGGCAGTTGTTGAGAGTTGCCTGGGGCGAAGGTTGGTACCGAAGGCACCGACCTTGTCGTCATGAAGTTGACACGAACCATGGTGCACGTGCCCGACCGGGTTCGCGCGAGGGACGTACCGACACGACCTCGTGATCTATACGTGCATGCCGAGTATCAAAGGTCCGACCAGGTTATGCAGACCGGCAGCAACTTTTTGTTCGGCGGTCGCAATCAGCGATAGTTACCAGTAGATACACATTAAGTTGACGGTTGCTTTCAACTTTCGTCTCTTCTCACTCTTGTCACTATAGATGCACATCACTGCACATCATTGTACATCCATTGATTAACTCACTGATTGATTCCGCACTTGGTCTTCCCGCTTACTGACTGCACTGATTGATAATTCCGCACTCGGCCTTCCTGCTTGCTGACTGCACTGATTAATAATTCCGCACTCGGCCTTCCCGCTTGCTGCCTGCCTAGCTAACTGCAATACAGCAGAGTAGGTTTTTTACAGAGATGTCCAGAAGGGGGGGGCTGACGGACTGGCTCTGGTACTTCCCAACCATCGTGCTCATAGCGCAACATGTGCAGCGATTTGCATACGTGTGGAATCCCTCCTCTATCGATCCAATGACGGCGGGCGAGCGAGCCATGTGGTCAGTGCCTGTGCCACGCCTCTCTCAGTGGGAAGTGGCACGTTTTGCACCCCCTGAAAATATGAATGAAGCAGAGCAATTCAGAAAGGAGAGGGAGGTGGGGCGTCTGCCTGATGGCATGTCCTTTTCAGCAAATGCGGCAGAAGAAGAATCTGAGAGGGAAGAGGTAGAGGAATGGAGAGAGGTGTTTCACATGGAGGACATAACAGAAGAACAGACCGTAGCTGAAGAAAACCGCCGCAGAACATTCAGACATGCAATCGATGCCTGTGTCCCTCACCACCATGATGAGGCAGAAGATTTCAAGCTTATCTGGGAGGTGCCAATCCAAGTAAACAAAAAGTGATACATGCAACTTTGCATTGTTTATAAACTTATCGTAGAGTGAAAATTTACTCTGGAAAATTATTCAGAAAATTTGATTTAATTCTTTTCTATGAAATAATATCTAGAATTATATAAAAATTTTGATTTATTGATTCAATTTGAAGCATTGTAAATGAATCTTTAAAGTTGCGTTCAGATACTAAATCCCAGAATAAAGGTATTTTTAAACTTTTTTTAATGTTTTTCACATTATAGAGAGAATGCAGAAAGACCCCCTAACTGCCTGGGGAAGGTCATACATAAGACCGGGCTGCCTGGAGTTAGCGCAGGCAGTCATTCTGAAGGTTTAGACAGCATGGCGTGCATGCATGTACGCAACATGTCTTTCACTAAAAACCCGGCCCCGAAAGGCTAAATTTGGGCTATGCGTGCATCACCACTTACCCCTGAGCTTTTTCCCTGAGGGAGGGGGGGGTTCCGCGCATGCTTTTTCCCCGCGGGGGGGGGGTCGGTGGGAGGCTGCATGGCCGGCGTGCGTCAATCGTGCAGTTCTCATTTTTCTTGCTTTCCGGGGCCGTTCGCAAGCTTGCTTGCGTCAGATGTAAGTGCCCCCCGCTTCGCTTTCCGGGGCCATATGGGCTGCGGTATTTTTGTTTTGTAAGTGCCCCCCGGC
Source organism: Chromera velia (assembly GCA_018398765.1). Classification (NCBI taxonomy): domain Eukaryota; family Chromeraceae; genus Chromera; species Chromera velia. The sequence goes on along the minus strand of JAHBMJ010002118.1, from coordinate 89,902 downwards.
TTCGCTTTCCGGGCCCATGCACTGCGCCGCGAAAGGTTGTTGTTCATGCATGCTGCATGAGTGGCCCTTGAATATTGCGCGGCTAAATCGCGCACGGAGTCGCCTTCCGAGCCAAGACCGCGCTTTTTTTTCTCACGAGCAATGAGGGGCCGGGCTGGTCACTTTGGTGAACTTGGAGCATCTTGGAGCGGCGAAGATGCTCTCAAACACGCGGACGTGTGCTTTGTGAATGTCTGTTTGAGTGTGAAGGTTGTCACTTTCACTGTCGGATCTGGAAACTCGTTTCTTTTCTTTTCTGTGTGGCTCACTGCTTTTGTTGATTGCTGTGGGTCTTTTGGGACTTGGCGTCTCGTGAAGTCGACTTCAACTCTTTTCTTGCTGGCCCCACCGCCCTTCTTTCCTTCACCTACTATACAGACCTTTCCTTTTGCATCGTCAAGATGAACTTCGACACGGCAGGCAGCAACACCCGAGCAATGAAGAATCACATGCTCACAAAAGCCAAACAGATGAAGTCCTCACTGCAACATGAAGAAGTCGACCTGGCAATGTGCACAGATGTCATCGACTATCAACAATCGGTGAGTCGGCAATTCTTTCGGAAGGTTGCTGTATCAGCATATCTTGGCATTGCTGATAAGCCCCCTGAGAACAGATCGTCTCAGGTCCCTCTTCATGAAATTAATCCTCTGTGTATCATATATACATCTCCCTGACACGTCAGATTCTATCACACAGAGCTTTCATCCTGCCGTTCTTGTCCTTCTCTGCAGGTGTGCCTGAATGCTCACGGACAGTATCTGAACCTCGCTGGGATTCTGCAGGTCCGTTCTCTTTTGGGAGAGACCGGGATTGAATGGAGTGGAAGGGTTTGGGACTCAAAAATTGGGAGACGGCCGTCGCACTGACTGCGACCGGTGTTGCCATCCGTGTCATCTGTGTACTCCGCAACTCGAGTCTTTGGCAAGACAATTATTCACGCAGACTCTCCACTGATTGCATGAGAAGAGCGGGGCAATTGTGAGGAATGAAACGAAAGGAACTGTGAGAAAAAATGTGCGGACACAGAAAAAGCGGGCGCTTGTGCGATGAAAGCGAAGGAAAGGAGGGAGAAGAGGACAGAAGAAGGGCAAGAATGAGAAGAGCGGGTCTCTTTCGTTTCTATTCAGAAAGAATGGCAGACGGGTGTGAGATCGGGGGGGTGAAATGAGTTGAACCTTCTTTCTGGCGTCTCTGCCTGCACAGTGTCTTCGCTATTTGCTTTTCTTCTCTCTGTTGTTTTGGTCTCTTGCGCTCCTTTTGTTTACAAACGTCACTCCTCACAAGCATGCGTGAGTTCCCATCCGAAGCTGCGTTTTTGAAACTCTGCGTGTCAGCCTGCGTGAATGTGCACACTTTGGTTGCTCGTCTTTCTGTCCGTTTGTGAGTGGCTGCTGCGTCTGTCTCTTTCCTTCGGCTTTTTCTCGTCTCCGACCACCTTTTGCTTTCCCCTGCGGATCTGTGGACATGCATGAAAGCATCAGGCAGACCAGACCGTCTGTAGCCGTCCTCTCTCATGAGCCTGTTTGTCTGTTCATGTCCGGCTGCCTCGGTGCGTGTGTCTATTTGTATGCTCGGCCTTTCAACTGTTCAACAAAGATGAAAAGGTTTAGCTCGGCCTTTCAACTGTTCTCCAACAAAGATGAAAAGGTTCAGCTCGGCCTTTCAACTGTTCAACAAAGATGAAAAGGTTTACGTTCTCTCTGTCTGAGACCTGCCGGAGTGCGCCTTTCTTTCTCAAACAACTTGGGACTTTCTTGATGAATGTCGGAATTGAAAAAGATTTACGCACTGCTTCGTTCCCTGACTCTCTGATGGGATGTTAGGGAGTGACACGTCATTTGTTTCTGTCCGTCTCTCGTTGTGTGTCTGCAAGTGCATGCATGCGTTTTTTTCATGCAGGTGCTTTTTCCGTTCTGCTGAGAAAAAAGATACCACGCTGACGCAGCATGATGGATCAATTCCGTAGATTTAGTTGTTCCACTTTTCTTTTTTGTAACTGTTCCCTCCCTGTGTGTCTGCCTTCCTGCCTTCAATTGAATGCAGGCGAATCCGCAAGACAAATTCCTGTTGAGTGACGTAGACCAGCAGCTGCTTCTGAAAATCGTCTTCAAAGAACCCGTCGCGCTCTCACAATTGATGTTCCGAGCCAACGTGGGACCGTCTGACGCGGACCCGGAGGACACTCAGGACAGCAGTGGGCCGAAGGACGTGAGGCTGTTTGCCAATAACGAGGGAATGGACTTTTCGGAAGCAGAGGATAGCGCTTGTGCGCACAGACTCGACTTGGAGCCGGAGACTCTTCAAGAGGGAGGGAAAGCCGTGCTGCCAGGCGCCAAATTTCATCGAATTCGGTCCATCCAGATGTTTGTTGCAGACAATCAGAAAGGAAGCGCTTTCACGTTTATCAACAGAGTCGGACTGATAGGCCACGTCTCCGAGTCATATCATTCCTGATCGTGGGCTCTTTCTCTCTTCTCGATCCAGTGTATGTGTCCGAGATGGTTGTCTTTGTCGTGCGTGAGCAGGCCTGCGTACCACTGTGTGGGTGCGTTCTTGTGTGTGTATTGATGTTCCTCAAAAGGCTCTTCATTCAGAGAACTTGATGGAAACTCAGGGTCTTCTTTTTCTTGTCGTTGGTCTCAAGTGCATGTATAGCGTTTGCTGACATATCAAAACGGTGTCATATCAACTCATAAGCTGGGTCCACTACTGTTGGGGATGCAGCAATTGATAGAGTTGGTGATACGAATGTATTATAAATTAATAGTTATGTAAACTTGAACGATCTGTATATAAATTGCTAAAAAAATTTATCTGTACACACATAGTGTTATACTATAGCTAGTAGCTAACCTAAAGATGCTGATAATGCAGCTGATTGCCTTCCGAGGCTGTGCATACACACTAGCTAGTGTGCATGTCCAGAGCTTTTTTTAAAAAAAGAAAAGATATATTGTGTATATTCATTAATTGATTGATTTATTTTTCGCTAAGCTAGACGCTGCTAAGCTGGCCCGGGGCGCTAAGGCTTTTGCCGGAAATTTTCCCGCTATGTCCAGATGCTGCCCGAGCTAACACAGCCTAGGATTAGGATTAGGATTAATGTCCGGAGCTACCACACAGCCTAGGATTAGGATTAGGATTAATGTCCGGAGGATTGGCTTCCTGCCCCAATGCCGAATGTCCGATGTACGGCTTCCAGGGAAAGCGCCTAGACGCATCAGACCTCCCTGGCCGGCCCGTACTGGTCTTGCCTGTGCTGCGAACGGATCACATTGAACAGTCAATCACCTACGTGTGTATGCGAGAGGGTTCACTCCATTCCAAAGCAGGGTTTGAAAGGGAACGATCCCAAAATTGTAGATGAAAGGCTCGAAGCGAGTTCCAAAACCTTCCAACATCCCATCCTCCTCCTTTTTCCCTCCTCTTTTGCTTTCTTTGTATCACTCCACACCCTTTCATACTCTTTAATTCTTCCCTCTCTTTCTTTCTCACTTTTTTAAGTCTCCTAATGCAGCCTATCTAACTCTCTTCCTAAAGCTTGACTCAAATTGTCTCCCTTTTTTCTTTTCCATTCTCTTACTACCTGTCTTTTCATCATGATGTCTTTCAGAAAGGTATCGACATTCTTGTTGGCCTCATTCAAAAGAAAAGAGAATAGACCGATCTTGTCTACCTTCCCTTCACCACCCATTTTCCATCTGCTGCTATTTGCAGCTCTCTCCTCTCTCCCTTTCACCGAACTCCAATGTGTCATCAAAGCTTGCAAGCAGTCTGCCCTCTCTCCATCATGTCAGTATATGGATTTCATCTTCGACTACTTGAATGTCAAGCAGGGCGGCTGGGGCGTTCCTTAGCTAGGCGTAGAGCTATAGGCCTCCTTCGACATCCAGTTCGACATGTTTTTGTCCTAGCTTTTGTCCTCCATCGTCTTTTATATAATTATGTAACATCTAGTGTACAGTGCACAGTTTCCTACCCTGCAAGCACCTAGGAATTTTAATAGGAATTTAGACAGAAATTGAGAGGAATTTAAACAGGAATTTAGACAGGAATTTAGACAGAAATTTAGAGGAATTTAGCTAGGAATCTAAAAAAATTTAAAGACAGGAATTCTGAGGAATTTAGCAATTTTTGGAGGTCAATTTCTCGTGAACTATGATGAATTGGAACTTGATATTAACAGTGCTCATAGGACCCTGGTCTAATATAGCTCTATAAGAACCATAAATATCAAGTTCTAATTCATCATAGTTCATGAGATATCGACCTCCAAAGTTTAGGAATTTAGAGGTCTAAATTCTTTTAGATTCCTGTCTAAATTCCTCTAAATTCTTTTAAATTCCTGTCTAAAATCCTCTAAATTCCTGTCTAAAATCCTCTAAATTCCTGTCTAAATTCCTAGGTCTTTGCAAGGTATTTAAAAGCAAGAACTAAAACGAAAAAAGACTAAAGTCTAGACTAAACTGTTACACCCCGCCTTTGGACTCTGCCAAAGCTGTTAATCACCATAATATAAATGAACAACACTTTTGTAACACTAAAAAAAAAAACTAGAAAACAAATTGAAATATAAACTCTGAATGAATAAATGAATAAGTTAGTAGGTTAAAGCCAGTAACACCACCACTTACGCCCTTGCTGTCAGTGGCTGACCCGCTGTATATCATACAAGTTTTTGATTAATATTCAACCTAGACTTCATAGGGCATTTGAAGGCTTGTAAGACTAGGTGGCCACTTCGCTTTAATTTTTAACTCTACTGTAACGGAGCAGAACTTAAAGAAGATAAAACCTGTACACTGTACAACATGTAACAAATTTAAAACCACCCCTCTACCCGGGCTGGTCTTCTCCTGCATGTGAGCGGGACGCCCATGATGATTTGCATAAAGGAACATATTTAAAATTGTTCATATAGCTTGATGCACAGAGCCACCAGTCAGTCAGTCATTCAAAGTCAGTCAGTCAGGCAGACTGCCAGTCAGAGGCTCAGAGTTGACTGGAAAACCACGCAAACTCCTGCCGGCCCATCCCGCCAGTCTCTTTTTTGACAGCGGTGGGAATAATAACAGGTGAAGTGGCACCCTGCACACGTCCTCACCTCATCGGGATCGTCCTCACAGAGCATACAACACTTGGTCCCCTTCTCAGTGACGAGGCATATACTTGTACCGGTGTCTATAACAACATATGATAACTAGCACAGGAGAAGAGAGGCTCTTCCGGGCTCTTCATCCTCTGGAGGAACCATCCTCCCTATCTAAGATCATGCCTGTTTCTCTTGTTCTAAATAAATACACAGTTAGTGTTTACTTGTGAAGTCTCATCCTCTCGTCTCCTTTTTGGCCCGTCCTCTTCGCCAGTTTGCATCGTGGTCCATCATGTATGCCCTTGTTCCCTCTCTTGGCAAACTACCGAAGCATGATCGGGAGGGATGCAACACGAAGACCAGAAAGGCAGAACCAACACGTGCAGAAAGGCAGAGAAGCGAAAAGAATCACGTCACGAGCCTTTCTTCTCTTTTCTCGTCCCGCTCAAACATGACGAGGAGAGCAGCCCTACAGTATGATATAAACAATCAAGTAGAAAAATAACGTTGCCGACCATAATATTTAGAATTTTCAAAGATTTATGCTGCTAGCCATGTTTTTAGCTATTCGTACAGGGAGCTCAAAATTTTAACAGCGATAGATATTTCTGAATCATTCTGATCTATTCGTTTTTTTTCCCTTGTCTTCTCTCCCTCTTTCCTTCTTCTCTTCTCTTTTGCTTTGCTTCATTTTTTTCTTGCGCTCTTCTTTTTGCCCTCTGCTATAGCCACCAAATTTTCTGAATTTGTTCTTTGAAGCCCATTTCCCTTCCTTTCGAGCATCATTATTCAATCTTTTCCTTCCTTCCTTCCTTTCTTCATTCATTCATTCATTTATTCATTTTTCATTCATTCATTTGATCATTCAATGACATTCATTCATTCATTCATTCATTCATTTCCTTCTTCCTCCTTCCATTCTTTTATGCCCCTCTTTCATTCCTTCCCTCCGTCCCCCCCTCCTTATTTTCTTTATTATTTTCTTTCTTCCTTCCTTCTTCCCTTCTTCCCTCATTCCGTCCTTCCAGGACCTGCCTTCCTTCTTTCCCTCCTTCCCTTCTTCCCTCCTTTCTTCCTTCCTTCCTTCCTTCCTTCTTTCCTTCCTTCCTTCCTTCCTTCCTTCCTTCCCTTCTTCCTCCCTTTCACTCTTCATCTCCCTTCTTCCATTTCTTTCCGTTCCTGCTCCTTTATGCACTTCTTTGTTTATTTGCTTTGTCTTCCATTTCTTTTCGTTTTTCCTCTTTTATCCACTTCCTTGATTATTTCCTTGTTTCATTCTTTTTTCCTTTTCTTTTCTTTCTCCTTATTTTATTCTTCTTTCCTTTTGCTGGATTCTTTTCTTCCTCACTTACTTATTTGTCTGTTGCCTGCCTTCCTCCCCCCCCCCCCCTTCTTCCTTCTTCCCCCCCCCCTTCCCTCTTCCCCCCTCAATTCCCCTCTTCCTTCCAGTCTTCCTTCTATCCTTCCTTCTTACACTTTCTTCCCTGCTCCTTTCTTCTTTCTAGGAGACCTGTCTTTTTGTGTCTTTTCTTTTTTCTCTCCTTACTTCACTCCTTATTGCTTTCTTTCTATTCATTCACCTGTGTATTCGCTTTTTCGTTTTACAGCCTTCCTCGATCGTCTTGTTTCGTCCGTCTCTCTTCACTGCTATACACAGACACATTGACCTGCAAGCACAGACACTCCATATATTATAATACGAGCACTCATCACTGCCTCCTCACAGATTCTCATAAATGCACGAAAGCCACACACCAAGGCAGCCAGATTGATTTGCAAATTAGAAGCAAAAATTTGAAAGTGCCGTCAGAAGCGTCAATAAGGAAAGTAGATGAAGGGGTGCCTGTCAGAATGAAGGAAAACTGGAGGGAAAGAGAAGCAATTAAGTGAGGAATCCGGCTCGATCCAGAAAAGCAAGAAAGAGCTAAAAAAAAGAGAGAACAATGAGAGACAAGATCAGTAGAGCACCAAATGTATGAAATCAAAAGGAGCGAGATGCAACAAGATCGAAGAAACGAGAAACATTCTCGACTCACTTTTAGGGCCCTCTCCGTTTGGGAGGGCCTCAGGCCTGATCGTTCATGCCTTCTTCGATCTTTGGTTCCCCTTCTTATTCAACAGCAACAGAAGAACTCCTCTCTCCCTCCTCCTTGCTCGAAAGCTCCAAAGACAACCGCTGAACCGACCCCGACCTCCATACAACCAAGAGACTTGTTTCCACACCAGTGGCAGCACCCCCACTGTCGCGCGCACCCTACTTCTGCTCCTCCTCCTCTTTTTTCTCCTCTTTATGACCGGACTGCAGGAGAAAGAGAAGGGAGAGGGCGAAATGAGCAATGCCGTCCAGTCTAGTGTGAATCCCACCCATAAATTGAGTCCAGCTATGTGAGAGGCTCTCTTTTTTGAACAGTCAGAGTCTACGAAAGGATCGAGTCCGAGTCTTTCTCCGGCCGACCACGTCATGGAGAGAAGAAACAGTCTGAAAAAATATATCTGGGAGCGACAAAACGAGAAAAAGAGCTTCTAAGACTGAAGAGATACAATGTATACAGCAGGATCATAGAGATTGATAGAGATACATCACAGTACACACTGGCACGTCAGCATACCGCAAGCAATTAATCCTATGACAGACAAAAATGCAAGGTCATGAAAGGTTGGTAGATGCACACCAAGTCATTTTGCAATTACACAGGAAGTATCCCTACCTTCAGGTCATAGTCTTTCCTTTCTACTACTTTCTGATGCTTTGTGACTTGACTACTTTCTTATCTACCTTCTTGAGGTAATCTGAGAGGTAGAATGACGAGACTTCAGAATTAAGTTCCAAAGAGCTGTCCCGCTGCTGCAAGTTTTGCAATCTTGTTTGGTTGGACTTCTGTGGTCATCGTGTCCTTCCTCTCTACCTTTTCCATCTCTCGGACCTCCCCCCTCCCCGAAAGGTCCACCACTGTCCGCCACTCGAACTTTCACCCAGTCCCCCTCATGAAGGCCGATCGAAGTCCTCCACTTGATAAGGAAAGATCTTATATTAAATTTTCTTTGCCAGCGTATGTTTCCCCCCTCCCAGAACTTCTTCCTCACCGCGCTCATATTCTGATGGGGGGCCGAGGAAAGCTCCAGTATCTGTGATTTCCACAGCCAATTGCCACCTCAAAGGACTCGCGTCTCCACGCTAGGCACGGTGCTTTTGCGTTCTCCTTCTAATTTCTACGGCAGGCAGACATACACAGCAGCAACCGAGCCTAGAACCGAGCCCTCTGCTTTAAACGTATTTACACAAACATGGAACTTAAAAAAAAAATGCTCGGAGCTTTTTTCAGGGCCTCTTCAGTTTAGGGAGGGGCTGTGGATCTGAAGGGTCTGCCATGGTCTGCCTATACAGATCTGAGAGGACCATCACGTCTACTCTCAACTGGTGCTCTCATCAGAAGCTTACCCGGCGTTTTTATATATAATATATGGTGACTACAGTCCCAGAGACTTGGGAGAAAATTCCAGGGGTATCTTTCATAGTCACTTAGTTGGGAGAGGGGATGTTGTTGCTTTGTCAGCCTTCTACCTTCATAAAGGTGATGGTTGTATATCCTCGTCCCTTTCAGTACACATACATACTAGAAGCTTATCCCGTTGCTCTCAAACGATGACTGTGGGCAAGGGGCCTTGAGTTAAATTGCGTGGAATGGTTTCTGTAACCTTCTTGGGTGAGATGAGGGGTGTTGCGTGAGTTAGGAGAAGATGGCCCAAGTTTGTAACAGCCTTGCTGGAGGAGACAGGAACTGTTCTTTCTCGGATCTTCAGCAGTTTTTCTCTCAGTAGGCTCAATATCTCTCAGTAGACTTCTCGAACGATTGATGCAAACAACCTCATCACAATCTGTAGTACTAACTACAATTGCACATAGATATTGTAAGACTGATACCTACTGATCCGGCAGTTCAAGTATATCGAGTTGCATCTATACGTCGATCAGACAGTCAAAACTAATTGATAATTCCGAACTGGGATTGAAGTGGCAGTTTCTGGCAAGCGGGTTGAAGCAATGTAATAAAAGCAGCTATAGACAGAAAGAAGAATGGGGAGACTCATTTAAAATGCAGGCAAGCGATCGATCAAATCAATTTAACCACCTAGAAGACCTAACCCTCTGATGATCTACCCCTTTTCCCTTCGTTCCCACCGACTGATACCCCAGTCCCCGACTTCCTTGCCAAAAGGTACAGGGAGGCATACGGGCCCTAAGCCAAAATCATAAAAGGGAGCGGAATAGAGCCGACGGATCCGTGGAAGAGAAGATGGATTGACAATGTGTGTACCGAGTTTGGGGAGACATTGTATGACATCCCGTATGGCCTCTGAAAGAATGGACATCAGAGGAGGACAGGGGAGAAGCTTATAAACATGATAGCCTCGTTGTAGGAGGAAGCCCACCAAGGTAAAGTCCCATATGAGGCCTTACAGATTTTAAAGATGGTGGCGCTTGAAAAGCAGGAGGGAGTGAAGTCCGTATCAGCAGTAGCACACCTCATTGACACCCGATTGCAGGCCTGGGAAAGGGGGGAGATTGAGTCCTTTGTCAGAGAAAAGGAGGGCCACCATTTAGAGAACGGTGAGAGAGAGGAAAAAGGAAGGGAAGAAAGACCCAGAGCATGTTAGAAGGGTTTTTGTGAGACTGATGTGGAGAAGGCAGGTGCGGCAAGCTAACCGCTGGGTGACTGGAAGAACGGGGAGAGGGGTAGTCAGCGTAGACACGCCACTAAAGGTTGACGGTCACCCCAGCAAGACAGTTGTAGACGCTCTCAGAGAGAAACACCCCCCCCTGCCCCAGTGAAGCCAGAGGACCTAGAAAAGACCCCAGCTGCAGGCCTCTCCCCACTCCTCCATCATGTGTTCACTGAGGCAAACGTGAGAGCGATGGTAAAAGAGATGCAGGGGGTAGGGGGGCCGTCCGGGGTTGATACAGCCGCAACAAGGGATATGCTTCTGAGGTATGGTGAGGCTAGCACCCAATACCGCACCGGAATTGCAGCATACACAGAGAAGATAGCAAATAGGGTAGTAGAGTGGGAGCAGATTGCCTGTTTAGAAGCGCAGATAGAGTTTGCCTTGCAGAAAGATGATGGAGGACTGAGACCCATAGGGGTAAAAGAGGCAGAAAAGAGACTGTCTGCTAAGCTGATGCACAGGAGAGCGGGGGACGAAGCAGAGGCAGCTTGTGGAACTAAAGCATCCAAAAAACACCGTACTATGCAGTATTACACCGTCTTGCACGATTTTTTTAAAAAATGAAAAAATACTATACTGTAATATACTACCTATATAAAAAAATTAATTTATAGGCTTTTAAGGGTCTACATAGGCTAACATAGCATCGTATAAGCATAACTAAACACTAGAATTATAATATAAGCCATTTATCATGATTATCTAACCCAAAGACTAGCAGTCTGTCTGTACTGGAGGTCAGTCGAACGTTCAAAAGAAAGGAGAGAACACAAAACAAACAAGCAGGGGCAACGTAGCGGCCCCAGGATAATGAACAGTTCAAGAGTTCTTTCTACTGGTCAGGTCAGCAAATCAATCACTGCCTCCTTTCCCTTTTCTACTACTTCCCTTCAACTCTCCTCGTCAGAGTCAGGGAAAGGCTCCACAGGCTTATACAAGCCCAAGAGCAGCCAGACGCTTAGCAAGGACTTCATCCCCCCCAACCTCCTCGACGACCGCACCGTTCTGCCATATCGGGAGGCCCTCTGCCTCCCCCCTCCAAACACCCCCTCTCCTTATCCCTCCCTCCTTCCTATGCATCTTCACCAGCTTCGTGTTTGTGTAGACGTTCACCAGAGCGTCTTGATGCTCCTGCTTCAGGCCGTTCCTCTTTCTGTCAAAAATGAACTCATAGGTGGACTATACAGGCGCGTTTGCCTGCACCTGCGGCATTTAATACAATTTGGCAGACCGAAAGATGTAGGGAGCCACCTCGGTGTTCAATGGGGCAACCCTCTCGACCTGACACATGCCCCACCAGGAGAGCGGACAGATGGAACCTGCCACCTTCTTGAGCTGCTCAAGCAGCTCGGGGTCTGCCAGGTCTCCTGCTCTACAGCACATACATATAGACATACACATGAGAGAGAGAGAGGGGGGGGGGGGGGGGGGGNGGGGGGGGAGAGAGAGAGAGAGAAAGAAAGAGAGAGAGAGAGAGAGAAAGAGAGAGAGAGAGAGAGAAAGAAAGAAAGAAAGAAAGAAAGAAAGAAAGAGAGAGAGAGAAAGAGAGAGAGAAAAGGGGTGAATGGGCCATGTTTTCTTGTTGGTCGCAGCAGGAAGATGTGCTCGGTCTGTGGCTGCATAATATTGTCTGCCTCCATGCAGAAGTGTGCTGGGTCTCACTATACTCAGTACTGTTCGCGGAGGTGTCAGAAGAGAGACTGGACCTCCTGTCATCGTGCTATCTGCCCTGTCCTACAGAGGGCACTGACTGACTGACTGACTGACTGACTGATCGATTGATTGACTGATTGATTGATTGATTGATTGAAGTTGTTGAACCGAAGGCCTCAAATTCACCTGCCATCTCACTGTTGCTCTGTACTTCTATGCATGAAGCTATGTGAACAATTTTGAATATGTTATTTTATGTAAATCGTCATGTTAATTCCTGTTACTATCAATTTACTAGGCTCTCTAGAGTTTGTAAATTGTTTTGTTCAGACTTCATGGATGTGAACAAGTTCTGTATTAATTATTTTAGATTATTAAACTCTCTACAGCTTTGATTCTTTTTTCTTTGAGACTTTAGTTTAAGTGTATAGATTTTCCTAAGATGGTTTTGGGGGGCCATTGTACCGTAATCGTACCGTTTTTTGCTAGAAAAATCAAAAAACACTATACCATCTTTTGGTTGCCCTATACGGAACCCTGAACCTCAGTGCGAAGCGGAGAGGAGGAGTAGAGGCAGCTGCCGCTCATATGAGACAGCTGTATCAAGAGTGTCAGAATAAAAAGGGGGTATTGTTGTATGATGTTCAGAGTGCCTTTCAACTGCTTTCACGGAGGGTAGCACTGATCACCATAAGGATTCACTAGCCATCAGCAGCCATGTACATCTTTAATTCGTACAAAGGAGGAATAGTGGTGATAGCAAGGGGGGAGGCAATGATGACAGTCATGCTTTGTGAAGAAAGGACAGTGTAAGGAGACCCTTTGTCAATATCCGTCTACGCAGTAGCCACTACCCCTGTTCTGAGCTAGGTTCTGAGAGAGCTGAGAAATAGGAGGAAGCGGCGAGGGGGGAGGATAAGGAACAGTGCCTCCGCAGACAACATTGCGGCAGCGCGAGGGAAAACAGCGGAGGCCATTTTGTACTGGAAGGACTTAAAGGAAGTAGGCCCACCAAAAAGAGTGCACCCGCGGGTAAAAAAGACAGTGTTTCTATTGAAGGGAGGGGCAGAGGAAGTACAGGAAGCGGAAGAGGCCTTCAAAGAGGCAGGGTTAGAGGATATTATAGTAACTGTGGAAAGAAAGAGATATTTGGGCACATGGGTCGGAATAGAGGAGGGAGAGAGAAAATACGTTGCAGAGAAGGCAAAGGAGTGGGCAGAGGCCGTAAAAGATCTAGCCGGTGCAGCAAAATTCCACCCTCATGAAGCGTATGCTGCCGTCTACCGATCCCTTCAAGCAGAATAGATATATACCCTTCGAGTCTCCCCAGAAGCAACCACAGAAATGCAAGCCGCAGAGGAGGCCCTGAGAGAAGACTTTCTGCCCAACCTTATGGGAAGAGAGGTGACAGAGTAGGAGAGAAAAGCGTGGAAGTTGCCAATGAAAGACAGAGGACTGGGTCTCATTCTACCAACAGAAGCACAGCAGGCAGGAGACCCCTACTTGATGTCAATAGAAGCAACGCACTGGTTGCGTACAGCCATATCCGAAGATGCAGTATACAGAAAGCCCCTTCACATGAAGGCAGTCAGGAATACAAAAGAAAGTCTTAGATACGAAGAGCAGAAGGAGGTATGGGTGGAGTGAACGTTCAAAGAGTTGTTAGACGAAGCGGCAGAAGGAAGAGCAACACCCACACAGATGCACGTATTGCAGAGACAGAATGAACGAAAAGCAGGAGCTTGGCTGAACGTACTCTCGAGAGAGAAAGACGATCTCTGTATCTCTCGAGAGGAGTTTCGGGATGCCATGGCATTGCGGACAGGGACGGGGGTGAGTGACCCACCAGAGAAATGTGATAGGTGTGGGAAAGGGTGGAGTATCAAACATGTGGAGCAATGCACCACAGGGAGGTTAGTGCATATGCGACATAACGAGCTTGGAGAGGAAGTGGGGGAGCTATTAGAAGAGGCAGAGCACAAAGTCGGGTTTCTTCCCAAAGTGAGAGAGGCCAGTATCGGAGAAGAGGGAGAAGTATTGGAGGGGTTGGAAGGGGACCTCGATGGCAGATCACTCTTTACAAAAGGACGAGACACAGTGATAGATGTGAGGATGTTTGATCACGATGCGCAGTCGTATCTGCATCAAGACATTCATACCATCCTTGCATAGTATGAAACAAAGAAGCTAGAGGAGAACGTATGAGAAGCCGTATAAAGAGTTGATGCAAGATTTCGCACCGTTTATAATTTCATTGGATGGCATGTTGGCTCCAGCATTTCAAGCCATGGTATGGAGAATTATATGGGGGTTAGCAAGCAAAAACGGCTGTGCACCAAGCAAGATTGCAGGAGCAGTAAAAACAAAATTGCAGATCGCAGCTATTAGGGGGGCGTCAGCATGCATCAGGAGAGCAAGAGGATGCAAGAGGAAAACGTTGTACAACAAAGAGGGGGGCGATGTCGCTCGAGACAGCGGGGAGCTTGGCGGCTGTCTAGGCGCCGGAGGAGGACGGCGACTGGGCTTAATGGAAGAAGTGATTCAACTAAACTAGTTAAAAAAACGCGAAGTCGATCATTATGTACTGCACTGCCCGGGGGGGCAGGGTTGCCGATTTTTTCGGCGGTAGACAAGCTTCATTACCAGTAACCGGTAATTACCGGCAGAGTTTGCTGGCAGTTGGCAAAGACTTGGCAGAATTCTAACAATCACTAACATTTTTCAATAACCTAAGTCCTAGGTTATAAGTTAATCAATCAATCACTTGAGGCTAGACTTAAGGTCAATTCAAAAAGTCAATGCGTCATCTGTAGGGACAGCTATGCAGCCAGTGTGCTTGAAGATGATGCAGGTCAAAGCGATGGGTCCCGTCTTGCACTTGGCGCCCAAAAACAGAGAACCACTGGCCGCAATGACCACAGCTGGCCTAGACAGATGCACTCACGCGATTCCAACAATGGAAAGAGTCCAGCTCAAAGTTTGGGCGGCTAGTTTGGGCGGTCCTCCCAATCTAGTGCTCTAGCCTCCAAAGAAAGACCCGCCGCTAAAAGCTGATGTCTGAGGCCTCGAAGGGCCTCTGACTCTGGAGACCCAGGGGGGTGGAGATTTGCCATCTACAAACAAGCAGACATGAAAGAATCATAAGTAAATAAGCGAACAGAGACAGAGAAAGCGAGTATGTGAACGAAAAGCGGTTGGGCGTTTGTAGAGACAGGGAGGGCAAGTATGTGAACGAAAGGCAATTGGGTTTGTGTGTGAGTAGACAGAGACAGGGAGAGCGAGTATGGGAACAAAAGGCGAGTGGACCTTTGTGTATAATTATAATTAAGCAAACGATGTTAAGGCAAATGGGGGGAGCAGAGTAGAGGAAGAGGTGTAGGTACAAGAAGAAGAGGCGGGGGAAGAAAGGCCCAGAGACTCGCCGCCTTCAGAGAGAAGAGGGAAGAAAAGAGGAAAATGCAGCGTAGAAGAAGAAGGCTCTTCAAAAAGAGCTGTGATTCGTGTTCTCCCCCCCTCTGCCCCAGCCTCTACTAGTGTTCGGTCCCCTCAGGCGCCGGTCGTTCCAGCTTCTTTTTAGAGCCGTGGTGCAGCAGCCGCATCCACCCCTTCCTCTTTCTGTCCGAGACCATCCAGCCCTAGACGCAGCCGTACCATGGGAGGAGCTCAAGGAGGCAATTTTCTTCTTGCTCCTTCCCCCTCAGCAAACCGAGCAGGGGCTGCACAAGTACAGAGCCGCAGGCTTACCATCTCCTCATTTTTTAGAAAGAAGTAGACTTTTTCCGTCTCTTACTTTGATCGCTCTCTAACGATAGTTAAGGCCTGATATACAGAGAAACAGAACAGTGAGAGATGAAGCAAAGTCAAAAAAGAGAGTAGTTGTTGGATAGACGCTGTCATAGAGCTGTTAGAACTTTTTGCCACTTATAGGGGTGAAACAGTTAAAAATTTATTTTTTTTTAATATTTTTGTGTGTGTGTGTGTGTGTGAATAGGCTTTTTAAATGCCAATGAACACTTAAAAACATGTTTTTAAAGGTTGGCGCCGCAGGCGAAATTTTTTTTTTGGACCCTAATTTTTATTATTTTTTTTGTCGGTAAAGGGAAGGCAGACTAAGGCCATTAGCGGTTACCGGCAATTGCCGGTAGACCAGATCTGTTACCGACCAGAAAAGCAACTATAAGGAATTCACGTGTCAGAACAGAGTTCGGGAAGGAGAGGATGAGCGAATGCGCCTCTCCTTGAATAAGTCAATGTGGATTGATCAGTTTCTCCTACACGGTGCATGCATAGTTTGTAGTATTGCAGATTTGCATGCATAGCTTATAGCACGCTGAGCCCAGGCCTAGGCCCAGGCCGAAGTCCCTATGACCACGGCCGTGAAAGGCCGGCGTTAATCGACCCCGGACGCAATCTCCAACAATCACTCCCTAACTCGAACATTTACAGGAGAGTCACCTCTTTTCTTAGCTTTCGATCGACATGTCTTTGCGAAATCTATCATTCCTCTCTTCACATGCCCTTCCTTCTTCACTTCAACCTGAGGCGCTTGACTCCCTCTCTCCTTTTTCAACTTGTACTTTATGTGTCTGTCTGCCTGTTGTACTTTGTATGTCTGTCTGCCTACTGTCAATCAGTAGAAACCCAAAGTACCCGCGCCTTCAACGCTCTCAGCTCCTGCTGTACATATTTTAACAATCCATCCATCCGAGGCTCTTGCTTCGAATATCCACTCTCCAATTGCTCCATGAGAGGAGCGCTGTCTGTATAAATCTCTACCTCCAGCGGCTTTATCCACAACGCCTCTGTAAGACGCTTTCATTGAAAAGATTGTTTCACACCATCTACAAGCGCACAAAGCTCTGCAGAGGTCGAAGAAATCAGCTTCCTTTTGATTCGTTTGCTCTTCCATACCACCAGATTCGTTCTTCTCATTCTCTCAATCTTTTCCTTCTTGTCAACCAAGTAAGCCTCAAAGCCCCCTCTTCCTTCACAACGGGAAAGAAAATACGCAGCATCCACAAACAAAGCAAGCTTCGGATCAATCACGCCCTCAAAGCACAAACTGTCATTCTTTTCACGAGCTCTGATGAGGGCAAGCAAAGCAGCAACAAGCTTTGAACCAGTCGGGTGGGAACTGTAACGAGACAACTCACTCAAAACAAAAGCAAGATTGGCAGACGTCCGACACACCTAACCAAGCACACCCATCACTTTCATCATCACCGCAACCAGGTCTTCTTCTTTCTCTTCTTCCCTCTCTTCATTCAGCATCTCAGGGGAAAGAGACTTGCGAGGCAAATCGTCTGTCTGAACAAGAATGGACTTCAAGTATGCCTCCTGGCTGATCTTAAACCCGCTTTCATTCTTTCTTACCTCCAAACCCGTGTAGCCCATTTCACCCCCCGCAGAGAGAATTTCTAGCTCATTCATCTTCAAACGCTGTCTTAAAGGTTCAAAGTCACGAGCAGGGTCAGCAGAAAAAATGAGCAAATCATCAACGTGTACAGCCATCACTGCTTTCACCTTCTTCTCTTCATCCTTCAGCACAAAGATGCTCTCAACGATTTCCTCCCATCCTTCTTCTGCTGCAATCCGTTTCAAATGCTTTCCATACAGACGAGGGGCATCTTTCAATCCATACATAGCTCTTTCTAACTGACCGATAACTCCAGGTGCGAATCTTTCCGGAGAACCCGTCAGGACGCGTCTTGGCAGCTGCAGAAACACCTCATCATGAATGGATGCAGTCAGGAACGCAGTGCGCACATCTGACTTACCGATCGTCCACCCTTCACTGGATGCAAACGTAAAGCAAACCAAAAAAGCCCACCAAGCAGCTGTCCCACTGTACGTCTCAACGTTCTTTCAGTCATCTTGAAATCTTTTACATACAAGATGGGCTTTTGGCTTTCTCTCTTTCCCTTTCATCTTCCATGTCAGCACCCATCTGGTTTTCATTGCTCTTCTCTTCTGTGGTATTCTTACTCCATTTATTTTCAACACTTTATTCTCCTCAAAGCTTTTTAATTCCCCTCGCACCGCTTTATCAAAGAGGCTTTTCTCTACCTCCTCTTCCTTTGCATCAATGTGCCCCTTCCTTGGGTTCACATGCTTCATCATCTGGTCGACCACTTTCTTATCCACCATAAGTCTCTGTAGCGCCTTCTTGAATCCATTTCCTTCTCTCCTCACTTTCTTCCTTTCACCCTCCTTACTATCGTCCTATGCTTCCTGCACCCTCTTCTCTTCCTGTGCTCCCTGCACTTTCTTATCATCCTGTACTTCTTGCACTCCCTCCGTTTCTCTGCTGCATTGCTGCTCTCCTTCACGTGTAAGAAAGCTAGCAAAGGCTGCGGCCCCCCCAAGACTCCCCAAGCAAGTTGAGGCCAAACAACGAATCGTCATCTGGAATGTCTGGCAGGACGACTTCTCTTTCTCCCTCTTTCTCTGCTGGCTGCGCTGCCTGAACAGGTTTGCGACCCTGCCCTGACTGCTTTTCCTTTTCCTCTCCACCCCCCACCCCCTGCTACTGACTTCACAACTCCAGATGGCCTGCCTGAAGTTGAGAGCCTGCTGTAAATGGAGGAGGGAAAGGGACAGGTGCAGAAATAGAAGACACAGACTCTCCCACAACACGATCCAGCTGCCTGACGGCCGCTGACGAAACAGAGTCGGGAAAGATTGCCTGCGACTTGGAGGAGGAGACAACAGCTTCAGGGTCTGCACCCCCTGCAGCAAGAATATCGACTTCTCTGTCTTCATCGACGTCGAAATCGGAAAAACGATCAACATTATCAGCAGGTGCAGCTGTTGACTCAGATACTCCATTCAAAAAGTCAGAAGACACATTCAAACCATACCATTCAATCAAAGACACAGCACTCGGATGCACACACAAAGGTCTCTATCCCTTTTCACTGTCTGTCTTCACAAGAACACACACGACAGAGTCGCTTTCGACTCCAGCAAAGAACGCTTCCTTTCCCCTGACAGGCATAGCAGAAGAGGGAATCGGACGAGGGTCAGTCACAAGAACATGATCACCGACAGAGATAGAGGAAATGGGACGAGCAGCCTCAACACCAAACACAGACATATTGGGCGACTTACCCATCGCAGACGAAACACATTCATTCAAAGAATCAATCACACCATTCAACAACCACTTCGCACAATATTTCGGCAAATTCAAATCCGCAAGCAACTTCCAGAGTAATCTTTTCACTGTACGATTCATTCTCTCTACTTGCGCTTGAGACTGGGGAGTGTAGATGCTTCCTTTCTTATGAAAGATGGACTCCTGATCACACACATGCTCGTACTGTCCCTTCTTTTCACCCACAAATTATTTTCCGTTGTTAGTGCAAACCGTTGCAGGCTTTCCTTTCACTTTCAGCTTCTCACCCAGTCTCTCCCATCTTCTTACCCATGCAGTCAAATGTCTTACTGCCTTCCCTTTCGAAGGCAGAACCATGCCAGAAACAAAACGAGTTGCAGCATCGACAATCAAAGACACAGGGGTACCACCAGGTAAAAACATGACATCCTGATAAATGACTTCATTGAATTCCTTTGCTTGCACGCCTTCGTGGCTCTTCTGAGGAATACGATGCATCACAGCATTCATATGCTTGCACTGTCTGCACACATGCCTCACTTGATCACACGCCTCTCTGCTCACATGCGACATAATGCCTTTCTCTTTCATTGTTTCATATAGTCGCACACCAGTCGCATGCCCAAATCTCTTATGCCACATCAAAACCTCCCTCGCACTCATCTGACCTTCAGAAGGGAAGCTCACCCTCCGCGATCGATGCGCACCTAACTGAATTGGCGGTCGCTCCTGTGGGGCCCCCTTCTGACCTCCGTGCTGCAAAAACGCCCACTCACATGCAAGAGGTCTATCCTTCCTATTTACGTTCAAACACATACAAAGGGGGCCACGCTTCACTGCCGGACTCTTTGACTGTGCCCCCCCATGCACACTCAAAACCAGAACACCTTCCTCCTCTTTCACACGCGTACGAAAACTGCCACCCCCTTTTTCAGGGAGCTCCACCCAGAATGGCTCATGCACTTTCTGCAAGCGGAGACTATGCACACTCACAAGAGAGACTGGTACAGACCGAGAAAAAGCTCCATCCAAATGTGCCGTCTTCCTGCCTCCACCCACACACTCGACTCCAGGGAGATCCACAGTCACGTCGCTCTCTGCTCATGCGATGTCTCCTTTAACCCCCACAAACTCACTGTCCGTCTCCCTCACCTCAACCATACAGGACTCGACGTCTCTGCTAAAAACATGCCGGCTGCATCCAGAATCAACCACCGGCTTCTTCACCATCCATTTCATTTCACCCCCTCTTGCTCCACCTACACGCCCCTTGGCGTGTGGTCACAGTTTTGTCATGTCCTGCCCGGGACGGCTCTCCCCCTCTTCTTCAGCAAGCAATGCAAAGCGATTGGAAACCTGCACGCCAGGGGAATGCGCTGCACTCTGCACCCCCGAGTGTGGTCATCTCCCTCCCTATCCCTCAGAGGAGGACAAGGAAGACTACTACTGCTGGCTTCTATTGGGATCTTGGCTGGGGGGAGGGGGAACCCAAGGGCAAGGCTCGATTCTGGGCTGCCCCGCACGCTTGCACGCACAGTTCTTCTCGAAGTGGCTCGTGTCCTGGCACCACTAGCACCTCTTTGGTCCCCACGGCTGCTGCTGCTGTTGAGGGGGAGACTGCTGGGAGGAGCGCTGACCGTTCTGTCTGTTCCCCTGATTTCTGAATCCACCAGATCCCCGACCCCGTCTCTGCTGGCTTCTGAAGGCTCTCTCTCTGCCCCCACTCTGTCTCTGTCTCGCCTTGATCTCTGCATCTCGATCAAAGGATGCAAAC
Organism: Chromera velia; assembly: GCA_018398765.1. NCBI lineage: Eukaryota > Chromeraceae > Chromera > Chromera velia. Next base: position 69,499 of record JAHBMJ010002118.1, on the reverse strand, counting down.
CACTCGAGCTCCTTCTTTAGAGTGGCATAGTCAATCTGTCTGAGATCCAGCTGCCCCTCCAATCTAGGAAGTTTCGATCTGATGGAGTTGACGAGCTTCATACGCTGGTCGTCCGTGAGGGCGTTGACGATCATGATAACCTTGGCGGGATCTGCGATCTCCCACTCCGCGTCGTCGGAATCGAGAAGAAGATCCTCGAGTCTCTGGTTGATCTTCGCAAACGACAGCGCCACACTGCTTGGGATGACGACACGACCGTTCCGATCACGGTGGTCAAGGAGCCATGAGAAGACCTGCACACGCTCCTGCACAGCTAGCTGTATCGCCAGCAGGGTCGAGGAATACTCCTGCTTCATCTTCTCTACAATATCTTCAGGGTTCACCCGCTTCCATCTCCATCTCCTCATATCTCTCCTGAAGGCCCGAGCATCACTTCCTGCTTTGTTCAGCGCAACGATGATGTTGGATCTCCACTTCTCTGTCGATTGGAAGTGCTTCCCTTGTAGGTGCACATTGGAGAACTCCCCCCACTGTGACGCAAAGTCAACAATCTCCTTCTTTCCAGCGAATTTCCGGCAGGCGGTTAGGTCCACTTTCTTTGACTGCTTCGACGATCTCTTCTTCCTCCATGCGGAACCCACTCTCTGAGCTGCAGAGTGGCGGGAAGACGCATCGGAAGATCCACTCACATCAGACGAGTTAGAGTGGGAGGGGGACGGGTCTTTGTCCGAGAAGAAAGCCACAGCATTGAAGGGCTTTCGGACTTTCTGAGCCTGAACAGCTCCAGGCACAAACAGAGAAACAGGGGCAATTCTTTCTTTCTTTTCCGCCACTGCGGCACTGATTCGACTGGGTGGAATCCATCTGTCTAACGAGTCTTCTACTCTCTCCTCCCGCTGGCCTGGAGGCGCAGCATCTCTTCGATCGAACTCTGCACTGAGTCTGGATACTTCAGCGCTGATCGGTTCGAGGGCGTCATTGAGTAAGCCCCTGAAAAAGCTTTTCATGTCTTCAAAGTTCATCTTGACAACAAAGTGGCAACAAATCAGAGACTGACACACTGATCTATAAGGAATTCACGTGTCAGAACAGAGTTCGGGGAGGAGAGGATGAGCGAATGCGCCTCTCCTTGAATAAGTCAATGTGGATCGATCAGTTTCTCCTATATGGTGCATGCACAGTTTGTAGTGTTGCAGATTTGCATGCATAGCTTGTAGCATGCTGAGCCCAGACCGAAGTCCCTGGGACCGCGGCCATGAAAGGCCGGCGTTAATCGACCCCAGACGCAATCTCCAACAGCAACCCTGATATTTATGCATATATGCAAACTACAATTCAAAATATTTTTTTTTTTAAAAAAAAATTAAGGGCCAGCAATATAGATGTCATGCAGCAGTGTTGCTTTCGTGTAGAAAATTGCACTAGAAATTGATCGAGCGTTGCACGATGTTGCACGGAAATGCATGTACGGAATATATTGTATGGAAATTTGTGACCAGGGGGGCTGGGGCCCACCAAGGCCCGCACACTTTTTAGTCCCACGCGCACATGCTATTCTGAAAGCCGCCTTTGGTCGATCCATAAATGCTGTCTCCATCTGTCTCCTGCATACTCTTGCAAGTGAATTAGAATTACCAAGGGGTGAAATTATACGAAATTTCCTGATGATATACATTTTTGTTTATTGTATTTTATTGTGTTTTGCTGCAACTTTTGCAGTGTTTGTCTAGTTTTATGTTATTTTACGCCTATCCGGGTATGCAACGGTTAGCCACGTTCTGGCATGGTCGTATGGGGGCGACCTTTATAAGATAAAACGGCGACAGTGCTCTAGGGCACTACTAAATCACTTATCACTTATCAAATTACTTATCACTAATGGTCATACATAGTCGCCTCATATACTCTTTATTCAATGACATGCCATATAGAATTGTATCATGTAGTATAGAACCCGTACTAACAATCACAAATAGTAGAAGATACTGTATATTACTATTAATGTAAAAGATTAAAACCATTTAATTAAAATTTTATTTTACGCTATTTTGTATACACGTATAAACCGTTGTAAATAGGCCCTTTAATAGAGATACTTAATTATCAGAGTTTGTCTTGTCCATAGTCGATCTTGTCTACAGTCTTAATATACTGTCTTCAAGTTATTTGCTTTGGTTTCACCATCAACAAGAGTTTGGTATATGTTAGATGAATCACAAATCTGCATCATAATTCTACATAATTCAATCGAATTCAATGAAAATCTAATATTTTTTCATACAAAATTTAGTACATCATATATCAATATATATAGTAGATAATAGTAGATAGTGGGTAGTACTATATCAGATATAGTAGATATGTTTTTTCATCATGCATATATCGAATTTAGTACAATGCAAAATTTCAACACATATTTAATCAAAAATCTGTATGATTCAACTGAACACAAAAATTTTATGAAGCTCTCTAAGATTCTTTTTTGGCCTGGTTTGGTTTGAAGATCAGAGTCCTACTTTGTTTTCAAGAAGTGTTTTTGTCTTCGCTGCCTGCTCTTGCAGGTCTTTCAACAATGCAGCGGCGTGAAGAACTGCTGCGTCTTCATGACTGCAAGCAGACAGAAGTGAATTACTTCATACTAATTTGCACACAAATAACGCCAAAAAGAAGTCACCAGTTGTGAAAAACCTCACAGACAAGCGAAAAGCCAATCAAATCAGCCGCTTTTACCCTCCAGTCACCCTCTCTCCTTGCCGACCCCGCCTCTCAAGACTGACCGCTGCTTCTCTTCTAGCCTCTCGAGGAGGTCTGCCGCCTTCTTCCGCTCAGCAGGCACAACCCCGACAAAGTCAGCACTAACACGAGTACCTTCCTGCCTTCCAGCAAGAACATCAGTCTGGCCACTCTGAACACAAGAGTCTGCACGAGCAAGCCATTCAGCCAGTCGTCTCCTTAGCGCCGCTGTTTCTGATGACGCCTTTTTCTGTCGCTGCAGAGCGCAAAAGGCAGCAAATGGGGGCAATTCGAGAAGGGGTAAGTGCACACGAAGAGAGGGAGTGCACAGATAAGGACACAAAGCTTTGTTCCGTTTCTTCATAAAAAGCGGCCGAAAAAGTTCGAAGAGAAACAAGAAGCAGCGGAAGACTAGGGACTCTCACAAATAAACCATACAAATCTGCTTGTCTTCTACCCATGCAACCAAAATCACAAAAGTAGAATCCACTGAGTTCTTCGAGAGCAAGACGAGTCGAGCCACGGCGTCCTCTTTTTCTCTTCACGAGTGCATGCTGGGCCTGCTGCTTCCTCCCTGCCTGCCTTCATCATTCTCCTTACAGTCTGCCTGCCTGTCCACAGAGCTATTCTTTCAACAAAGGCAGCCCCTCTGGACGTATTCATTTCAAACAGGAGCTATTCTCACAGACACCACGAGGTTCTTTCAGACACCACAGTGACCTTCAAGTTCTGATTGCCCCACAAACGAAGGAACACACAACCACACACACACACACACACACACACACGCACACACACACAGCGCCCCTTTTCCTCTACTGTTTCCGGAAGGACACGGACCTTCAAATCCTCAATAGCAGAATGAAGAGCTGAGACCAGATGTGCTGCCTCGGTGCACTGCTCCTCGCCTCCTTCTATCTGCTGGATTCGTGAACCTGCAGGGGGGCAAACAATTCTGTCTCCCCTTGCCGAACGATCCAATGTTACCGTCTCCTTCCAACTTGCAACCGCACCCTTCCTCTCTCTGTCCATCCCTCCACCTACGCAGTGACTGGTGTCCTCTTCCGACACCATTCTCCCACCCCCGCCGCCTCTCTCTCTCTCCCTGTCGAGGGCCCACTGCCGCACCCTCTCGACGGGGACGTCTACGTCTGAGCCCTCACAAGGAGAAGGTCTGTGGAGGGAGAGAAGGCCAAAGGGGACACGGGGGGGGCGACGCACCCGACTCCTCTCCCCTCTCGCCCCCTCCCCAACCAACTCCTCCAAAAGAGCAGGGAGGGGGTCGGAGAGATGGGATGGACACGGGACAGTCAGAGAGGTGGACGGACAGGGGTCCACAGGAATAGGGAGAGGCGGGGCGACAGGTTGTGATGCCATGCCCACTCGTTGGGGAGATGACGATCTTTCACGCCTCTCTTTTTCCTTGCTTCTTCTCTGGACATCCCCTCCGGGAGAAGGCGGAGAGACTGAGCCGGGGTGAGAGGATGAGGAAGAGGAGGAGGGAGGGGAGACAGGGGCACGGGTCGCTGTGGTTGTCCTTCTGCTGGGTCTCCCATCTCCCTTCTCTCCGTTGTCGTTTCTCGTACCAACCTTCTCGTCTTGACCTTTCCTGCAAAGGGGTCGACTGCGCTGCTTGGGAGAGAACTCACGAACTGCTGAAGCACAAACTGCACCTGCTTCGGTGTGGGGCATCGGGGTGTACCAGTCTTCTAGCGAGCTCTGTTGAGAGAGAAGGAACTCATCCCCTCTCCCTGCTTCCTCTTCAGCCTGTGCGGAGACTTGGCCACTACCTTTCTCCTTCTCCTTCTCCCCCCTCTCTACAGCCCTCTGTCCCTCTAGATCGACGCCGTGCATTGCATAGAGGAGACTTTCAAAACGCATTCCTCCCAAGGACTTTTTTTCTTGGACAGAGACCATTCTATCCTTCTCGTTAGGACCTATCCCTCTGCATCCAAACCGAGAGGATCCAGAAGATCCCTCCCAGTCCCCCGGATCTCTGCCCTGCCTCACGGGCTTCCTTCTGTACACCTGGGAACGCCACCACTCAATGGCAAGGGAAACCAACGTGTGACGACAGAACTCGGCAGCGCGTGTCTCCACTTTCCTTTTTCTCTTCACTTCTTCTGTTCTTCTCTTCAGCCCATGAAGAGTCACAAAGGCTCTTCTAGATGCCCAGTGAAGCAGAGCGGTGCATCGTGCAGCCTTCTCTCTCTGCGTTCTGTCTGCGTGACGTTGCAGGCAGGACAGAGCACACACAGCTCTGCGCACTGCCCACCTGCCAAGAAGGAAACGTTGTCTCAAATGCTCCTCCTTCTTCTTCTCTTTCCGACTCTCAACGTACCTCAGCCAACTGGATAAGGCTGACGTACACAACCGGCGCAGTCTATGCAAGGTCGCTGCCAGGGCCTTCTGCCTCCTCCCCCTCATCTCCTCGCCCCTCAACCTCCAGACAGCCACAGCACGACGCACGCGGAGGCTCTGGAGATGCGAGACCTTCGAGTCTAGAACAGCCTGCAGGTAGGGGAGAAAAAAATGCCCTTTGCATGGTCAGAAGACTTCAGAGAGTGTTGCCGGTCCGGCAGACCTCGGAGCTTCAAGCAGAAAATCGGCCAGTAAACCAAAAAGACAGAAAATCCGACTTAAAATGCTTTTTGTTCTGCACAGGTGGCGTCCCAATCGCAGAAAGTGCTTTAGCTCAATGCATCTGATAAACGTTCCCTTCGATCCCCTATCTCCTCCTCTCGCTCCATCGAATACAAATTCCAGTTGTTTCTTCTGACCTCTCGTCGATCGCTCTGTCGCTTTGCCTCTGTTGCGGTCCCCATCCAGACGGAGAATGCGCACTGCACCAACCGAGTGCGGGTCCACTCTGCGCATACAGTCCCACTGCATGCATGCAACAGGGCCACACACAGGCAGATAGTTTGGCGAGCTCACACACACACACACACGGACACACACACACACACAGACACACACACACACACACACACACACACAAGAGCCCATGCAATGCCAGAAAAAGAAAACGCAGGAAATCTCTAGCCATCTGTCTGTCAGCGCGTGTTTACCGAAAACAAAATTGCCGCGCCACGATACCCCCCTTGACTGACCTGTTCCGAGCGCATCGCCGTCGCCTCACCCATTCCCTCCATGGTGCGAAGCCCTCCCTCTGGAGTCTCATATCTCGCATTGACCTCAGACCGGCAAACCCTCGCACCTCACGTCGAAGAGCAGGCCTCGCATGCCGCCAGAGCTGCACAGCCAAACAGAAACAAAAATGAAAAGAACGAATGACTATCAAGCAGATTCACTCTGTCCTGTTGTGCTCTCATTTGTTTGCTCGTCAGAACAGAGCAAGTCTCTTGCATCCCAAAACAAAACAAAACAAGCACACCCAGGCTGAAAGAAAGAAAGAGGGAATTAAGATACCAGACCTCCACGTGGTGCCACGACGGCAAAGGAAAGAAGAGAAGAGAAGAGAAGAGAAGAGAAGAAGGCTGCAGACAGAAGAGGAACTTCGACATCGTCTCAAGAACAGACAAAGTGGATTTGTCGGGAGGAAATATCAAAAGGCACATTGGTGGTTTTTTTTGTGTTCACTCAGCGACATGCAATTCTCCACAACAACGGAAAGTCTGTCTTGTCTTGTCGCCATCTCCCCTTTCGACCCCGCTTGATTTCTGCCCCCTCTCCAAGACAGACAGACAGACAGACAGACAGACAGACAGATAGACAGACAGACAGACAGACAGACAGACAGACCCGGAATGCGGTCATCAGCAGGAGTTCCTGCCGTCTCCTTCCCTTCTGAAAGGACCTGCACTTCAGGGGAAGAAGAATATTTGAAGAAAGAGACGGTGATGAAAAAAAGAGAAGGTCTTGCTGCGCTTCAAGTGAGCTCTTTTCCTTCGCTCTCCCCCAAAAAAATTGGTGTTGTTCTGTATCATTCCGAAACACGTGTCTCTGTATGCCTCGCGCACGAAACATCCAGGGCACCAACGCATGGCAGTGAGAGGGTGTGAAATCAGGAGCAGGAGAGTACTTAGTGCCACACATGGCCAGACGGATTCGCTTCTACCTTCACAAAATTCCATTCGCTTCTACCTTCACAAAATTCCATTCGCTTCTAGTCGCTTCTACCTTCACAAAATTCCATTCGACTCTCTCCACGGCCTGCATCTCTTCCCTCTTCAGCTCTTTTCCTGCACCTCCTCGTTCGTCTGTCGTCCTATTTGCAGACACCCACCTGTTAGTCTGCTCACTTCTCTTTTCTTCCATCCGCCCTATCCTTCTTTTGCCCCCACCTACCCACCCACCCACCCACCCCCGAAAAAAAAAGAGCCACACTCAGACACTCCCGGGCGCGCGCACTGACTGACTCTGCAACCTCCTCGAGAGAACGTCTCCGCACTGCCAGCTCTCTGAGTCTCCGAATGCCCCTCGCTTTCTCCCTCGCCTCCAAGGCCATCTCACAGGCGTCCCTGCAAGCACCTCGTCAACTGAACTTAATTCCACGGGTCAAAGAATCAGACGAGGGAGAGACAAAGCACCAAGTGCTCACGAGGAGGGAGGAGAGGAGCATCAGACGGGAGGAGGGTGGAGGGGGGAGGGAGATGACGCTTTCATGAAGCACCTTTTCAAAAAAGGGCCTGCAAATGTCTCCATTTCTTTCATCCGCACGTCTGTCGGCTGACCTTTTTTGTCGCAGCAAAACTGCAGTATTTTTATTGCTGCAAAGAAGTGAAGAGGAAAAAGAAGAAGATGACGGGGATAGAGTAGGAACATGCATATGACAGAAAGAAATTGCTGTAAAATCACTTCACGGAAACGCTATGCATCGTGGATGCTTTTGGGTCTGAACGACGAAAAATAAACAAGCGTTGTCACTCAAGAAGAAAGGGAAAGGGGGTTCGGAAAGCGCCTTGACACAGGAACGGGAGAGTGCAAAGTCTGATGGCTATAGAAAGCGGCCACGCAGACCTGCCGCTACTGACCTCTGGAGCTCCTCAATTCCCCTTCGCATCAATCTTCTCTTCCTCTCCACAGCGCCTCGTTGCACCGTCTTTCGCTGTCTGGCCGCACGTCGCCACGACCTCCAGCAGCTGGAGAGAAGAGACCTGACGCAACGTTCAGTCATGTGGTGAGAAAAAAGTGTTCATCATTCCGAGCTAATATGTTTGCACGGGAAAGGCAGAAGGGAGAACAGTGAGGCCCCCAACAGGGCAATCAGAAGAGAGTGAGGGAGCAGGGGTCGCTCTGCGCAACCGAGACTCTCCGTACAGATGCGCCGCTGTTCTTTTTTCTCTCTTTCTTTCCCCTCTGGGCCTGACAGGAGGTAGTAGATCCATTGGCTTTTTTGGTCATCCGGGCAGCTACAAACCTCCGCACAACGCAGTCCAAGTCCACGAAACTTCTCTAAAAAAGGAACCAAAAGCACTCACTCCTACGGCTGACCTCCACAAGAGAGCATTCCAGAAGAGAGACGCGATGACTGCAGAATTCTGATTCTCCCTTCCTTCTCTGCTTTCCTCTGCACTGTCCTTGCTGCCTTGTGTGTCAGAGAGAGAACTCAGTCTCTTCGTTAATGCAAGCACAGTGCTCCTCATGCCTCGCACTGCCGACGAACAGAGGAGAGTCTCCCTGCCGTCTCTCCGCCTGTCCGTCAAGGCATCCACCGCCCGTGCCTCTCTATTTTCGCTCTGGACCTGCACTTCTCGTCTCATTCGATCAAACGAAACATACGAGATGTAATATCATTTCATAATGTGTTGTAAGAGACTACATTGCATCCTAAGAAGATGAGAATCTTCAGTGCCACCACCCAGCTCATCTCATCGGAGAAGGGGGAATGGAAGGCGCCGGGAGGGATCGAAATCTGCCGAGACAAGAGAAGCTACGGCACTTTCAACGAAAGACGAAGGTGTTAACCCGATGCGATTCCCTGTCTGTCTGTGCACATCACATACCTCAATGTTTCTAACATTGCTTCTCCTGTCTTTTGTTGATCTCTTCTTCATCTATCCTTCTGTGAAACGTCTTTCATAAGAACACAACGGAACGGAAGAAGACACGAACGGCCACAGAGAGGAAGGGAATCGACAAGCAAAGAGAGAGAAGGGCCTGGCTGGGTCCATGCAGTTTGAGGCTGACTGACCGTCAGCAAATCTACTTGTTGAGTGAACCTTCTGAAGCCCTGTCTCAGTCTCATCTTTCGACCCTCCCTTGCCCTCTCTTCTGCGGTCTCACCCACACACCGGGCCCACTCACGAAACGCTTCTGCACTCCTGTGCGAAGTCCACCGGCTGCATGGATGCATGCGGAATGCATAATTGATGACATGGAGAGAGAAGGGAGTGGGAGAGCGAAGAAGCAATGTGAAAAAAATGGTATCGAAGCAGGGAGAAGCGAAAGCAAAAAAAAAAAACAAGCAAATGCGGAATATTCTCAATCAAGGACAAGCGTTAGTGGCCTCATCGATTTCTACTGCATGCATCCATCACATTCATACTCGACAACCAACATATCAGGTCCCTTTGCCCTCATTCAGCCCCAACACATCTAATGCACCTCAATTCCTCTCTCCTTCCCTTCCCTTCCATCCCCTCCCCTCCATACCCACATTTGAAGCTTATCCGCCGCCTCGTTAGCACTTCTTCTCTTCCACCCCCAAACGACAGCCCGCTTCATTGCTTCCAGTGCCTTTCTCTTCCGCCATCCCTCCAAAGACTCAGATGCTGCGATTGTGAGCCTGCAGGCAAAAAGAAAGAAAGAACCAAGCACAATGAAGCGATGGGTGAACTTCTGTCCTTGGCTTCCTTCTCTTCTCTTTCCTTCACTGAACGAACGACAAGAAACAGAGATCGCTTCTGTGCGCTTTCTTTTCAAAGGACCTGTACATTCTTTTCTTTCTTTGTTCTTGCGCTGGATTCCAAATCTGAATGGGGCGACGTCCAACACCAAAAGTATTTGCAAACATCCCACGACACTGACTCCCATCCCCCATGTCCCCTCCTCCAGCAGAAGAGACGAAAAAGAAGAAGCACCATACAACCACACTCCCCTTCCCCAACGCTGACTGACCCCTCCAACGCCTGCATCCGCGCTTCTCTCACACGAGCCTCTTCCCACATGCGCATCGCTCTCTCTGCTCTCCTCTCATTCACCCGCATCCTGCCCCGTTCAAAAAGGTCCCGGAGGAACTTCTTCCGGTCAGTCAGGAAACCCCAAGAGGAGAGGACAGACTGCAGGCAGAAGGCAGAAAGAGACCGGAGAGAGAGAAAAGACAAAAAAAGACGGTGTGTCCCAGACTCAAAAGAAACGAAGGAGGTTTTGTTGTGTCCTAGACTCAAAATAAAGAAAGGGGGTCTCGACCTTCAGGGGTCCTCCAGAAGGTCCTCGCCGCATTCTGTAGACTTCCGCGAGCAATCTTGGTAATTGCATGTTGCCATTCTATTTCCTTCCAGGCGGCAGACAGCTCTCAATCAGGGAGACGGGAAACTTGGAGGCACACGGAGGGGAGAAGAAAGGGAAAGGGAAAAAAGAAGTAAACACAGGGAAGGTGAGGTGACTGCATTGTCTCGACCGGAAGTCCTGAGGAAGCAGCAACAGAAAGGTGAAGATGGATGGGCAGAGTGGAGCACGCAAACGAATTACCTGAAAGAAGCGTTTCGTCTGACCTGTTTCACTTTGTCCCTGAGTCTTTGCTGAAGTTTCTCTGCCCTCTGTCCCTGTTCTCTGAAGAGAGAGACGGAGACGGCAAGACCACGGAGACCCCTCAACACCAACCGACGTACCCTTAGAGCATCCACATCAGATACTGCAGACAAAGACGCACAGACACGAACGACGCTAAACGAACGCACTGTTTTCTCTCGTAGCCGCTAAAGAAGGAAGCCCAGAGAGTGGCTGGAGGGAAGGAAGAACGCCAGGGAATGTCATGGAAAGTCCTCACAGGGTCCTGACAGTTTCCCCCGCTTGGGCATATCCTTATGCAGAGTAACTGACCAAGTGCTTGCTTGACGCGTCTTCTCTCCACGTACGCGCTCCAGGCAGCAAGAACCCGTCGCTCAACCTTTTGGGCCCTCCATCTCGCCAGCACCTCGTTGGCCCTCCTCCCCTCCCTCAGGGCTCTGGTAACTAGAGACCACTGGAGGAGAGCTCGCTGGCGCCTGAAAAAACTCAGCCGGAGTCTGCGGGCTTTCTCAGCATTTCGTTTGAACTGCAAACACAAGCAGGAGAGAGCATGCGAATGAGGTTCACAGGAGGGTTCACGCTGATCGTCTTGTGGATAAAGCAGTAGGCACACTGACCTTTCTCAATTTGACAGCGCGCCGCCACCCAGCCACACATTGCCGCAGAAGAACTTCCGAGGGTGGAAGCGCGAAGGAGACGGCATTAGGCTTTGCCTTTGAAGACGAAGGTTGCCCTCCGCCTGCCCCCCGGTTCCCTGAGGAAGAGGGTCTGTTTCGAGAGAGGGACAAAGACTTCTTGACCAGACATCCTTTGAGGTCTGGCGTGCCCTGAGTTGTGGGCATCTTTCTGGAGGACATTGATGGATGGTTGGATGCGGTGAAATCTGTTGCTCTGTGTTGTCCTCAGAAAGTGTAGGAGCCATCCGGCAGGGAATCTGAGGAAACCTCAAAGACCTCACATTCGAGGGACAACCTTTTGGGGATTTACCTGATCCATATCAGAATTGTGTCATGATGTGTGCTTGGCAAAGAAGCAGTCAATCTCACAGCTAGCTACATCGACAGATTCAGATAGCAGACTGAGCGGCTGTGCCAGGATGGCTACATGTGCCAGGATGGCTGTGCCAGCTAGGATGGCTGCACATGTGCCACTGAATGCCACTGAGGTCACCATGCATGCATCAGCTAGCTATATATAGGTCATCCATGCACCCCTTGCAATCGCGCCGGCGCCGCGCGGACCGCGCGCGTGCATGCATGCGCGATTGCTGTTCATGCATGCGCGATTGCTGTTTTGTCTGACCTTTTATGTTTTTGGCAACTTCTTGCAAGTCAATTAAGTTGCTATATCGGGCTCTATGTATGGCATTGTATGCCTCCTTTGTCTTCGAACTTCAGAACCGAGATGCGAACTGTTTCAGATCTGGGGGCACATTGCAAGCTGCTCAAAAGGAAAAGACAACCGGCTGTCTTACGCCACATGTAAATATATACCGAAAAATGGTCGTGCTTCGCTTTGGTCTGAGGAAGATACGCATGCATATACTTCTGGGACTTTGATTACGCACGGAATTGAGCTGATGGACCTAAAGAGCTCTTTGATTGCTTCTTCCAGGATCTCCATCTACACTTTCAAAGAACTCATGAGCGATAATCGTACGAGAGGGAGAAGCGTCGCTGCGGAGGCTAACTTCAAAACTAAATTTTTGACCTTCCGACTTGGGTGATTGATTCCTCAGACTAGCTGTGTCTCCTCCCCACATCTACGTCGCTGCTTGCCTTCTTGCTCCAACCCGAGAAACTATGGCCCCGATTCCTCCCAAAAGCAGGGCGGCTGAAAAAGAAGACCCCTTGGAGTGTAAGTAGGGCATCCAGCATGCCTGGCGAGTCTCTTCCCTTCCACAGAAGCCACATATTGGTATGTGCGCGAAAACATGTCCATTAGCATCTTCTGCCTGCCTCTGCGTCCTTTGCTTCCTTTGGTGCAGTCCTTGCTCACTTACCACCGCTCCCTGGTCAAACCTTGCCGGCAGAAAGCAAAAAGTGGACGGGTCAGGCACCAAGGCTTTAATATATTAGTGTGTACACAAGAGTTTTGATGATCGTTTCGCGTGCGATTGATCACACGCTAGCTGTGTTGCACTTCGTGAGACTGGCGCATACAACTCTGCTGTCAGCCGTTGCATCGACTGGCGCACACTTTTGACACCACCTTCACTCTCTCTCTCTCTCTCTTTCTCACACACACACACACACACACACACACACACATACACTCACACTCACTCACTCTCTCTCTCTCTCTCTCTCTCACACACACACACACACACACACACACACACACACACACACACACACACACACACACACACACACACACA
>JAHBMJ010002118.1:15000-56522 GCA_018398765.1 Chromera velia | reverse complement strand
AGAGAGAGAGAGAGAGAGAGAGAGAGAGAGTTTTTCTTGTTTTCCCTGTGTTCCTCTCTTCCCTTCTTCCTTCCCTCCCTGATCCATTCCTCCTTTCCCCGGTTGATGTCTTTCCGCCTCCGCTAATTCCTGTTTCTCTTGTCACGCTCTCCGCCTCCCGCCGTTCGTACCTTTTGCAAATCCATCCATCCATCCTTTCCCTCGACACTCAGGGCGCGTTTGTACGACCAGATGTGCACAGACAAACAACCTTCAGTTCCCCTCATTTTTTGTGGAATCATCCTTCTTTATAAAGGGCGATTGTATTTGTTGCATTCCTCTAGAAAGGTGCTTGCAACCTCATGCTTCATGACCAAAGGCAACTTCAGCACGCACGCACATGCATATGTCTGCTGAGCTGCCGTTTCTGCATGCATGCATGTACACTCACACAGGTACGCATGCACCTCTGATCTTCTGTATGCGATCCATCTCTGCACACATCTGCAGCGCCTCCAACACCCCCCCTTCCAGCAGCAACCCCCAGGAGGTCCAAGCAACCCGACAGAACACACGACGTCTTCTTGATTCCCCCCCCTCCTCCTCGCACCCCTGCAAGACTCCCTGACCACCTCAGCGACGCCTCAAATCATGAGTCCAAGAGGGTCGAGTCTGACTCGGACACCGCCCCTCTTGCTCTTCCAATAGAAGCAGTCAGCTCTTCCAAACCTCTCTTCGCATGTGGTGATAGAATCATTCCTGCTGAAGGAAACGAAGTGGAGGTCCCAAAGAGTAACGACGAGATGAATGCTTCAGAGGAGGAGAAGGAAAAGGAAGAGAAAGAAGTGGAAGAGAGGTGTTGCTGCTTAGCAATCTGCTGCGGTTGTCGCCAATGGGTCTGGATTCTAATCGTTGTTCTCACATGCCTCGCAATTGGAGCTCTGGTGGGATCTCTGTTGTGGTCAGCCTCCTGCCAACTCTCCCGCCTTCCCTCTTTCTCTCATTGCCTCTTTCTGCCTGTCCGTCTGATTGTTTGCCTGTCTGCGTGTCAGTTTTTGCTTCCTCAACACTTGTTTTCTTTTTTATCTGATTTATCATGATGATATATATATCTCCCACCTCCAGGCTTCTTCCCCCTCCCCCTCCTCTCTCTCTCTCTCTCTCTCTCTCTCTCTCCCTCCCTCCCCCCCTTCTCTCTCTTTTCCTCGTACTTTGCTTTTCCATGATCTTTCTACAAGCAAGAATGTCGCAAAAACTCAAACCATCGAAAACGCAATAAGAGAAAACCATTCCTGGTTGCATGTGGTTTTCAGGTACTTTTTGTTTCGATCAACAGAAGCCTTCAGTAATACAACTGCCCTCGTTATGGTTCGCACGACCTCTCAAAGAAGGTTATTGGACTCTGTCAGTGAGGAGGGCCTGGAGGACTTTGATTTCTCTTCCCTGACTTCAACTGACGGCGAGAGGTTCCTGGAAGGGCCCGAATCTGAAGTCGCAGACAAGGCAGCCAGCGCCCAAGTGAAGATGTGAGGAGTCTCTAGACTCGTAGTCGCGCGGGTTGAGTTGGCCTCTCCCTTTGTCCCTGTGTCTGTCTGTCCTATAACTTTCTCTCTCTTTGCGTGCTTTTGATCGTTCTGTCTCACTCACACACGCACGCGCGCGCGCCCGCACAAACACACTTGCCTACTTTTTCACCCAGTTTGTCTCTCCCCTTTTGCTCTTTTCTGCGTCTGTCTCTGTCTCTGCCCAGCTTTCCATTTGCCGAAGAAATGTGCATCTCCATCCTCAGTACCCTTACAGATGTGGACTGTGTGACTGCATGTGCCGCAGACTGAGTGAAGATGTATAGATGATACAGATAGTTGTCTGTCAGTGGCACGCTGGCCAAATAAATTCCAATCCTAGATCTTCATCCTCTGTTCTTGTGCGGGTTATCGGGTGCTTAGGAATGCTATGCGTGGAGGCGTACTTTTGACGTTCGTGCACCCCCTTTATTCCTGCGTTGTGTGTCTGTTTACTCTGTCCTCCTTTCTGCAGGTACCTCCTCTGCTTTGGACCCTGCATCTCCGAGACAGAGGCCAGGGCATCCTCTGTGACAGCACAAAGAAAGAGACTGCGACGACCCTCTGACGGCAATTTGTTAGCGCCCACTTCCACAGCAATCAAGGCCTTTCTGGAGGCCAGCGGCGTAGAGGTTCACGAAATCACAGTGCAGCACTCCGAGTCGGCAGGTGCCTCAGTGGCAAGGGCTGGCAGTGCACAGAGAAGAAGAATCGAAGCCTACGATGCTGTTCGAAGTCATTGCTCTACCAGCCTTCCAGATGCAGCTTGCACAGAAAAGATTCCCACGGAGAGCGCGCTCAAGAGACGCATGGCAGCTGCAGGAAGTGCGTGGATGTCTGTGGCTGTGAACACTTCGGAGGATTCTCAGAGTGGACTTTGGTCCCTTTTAGACCTCACTGGAGAGGAGCAGCTGTTACCTGGGGGGGGGCAAAACTACAATCGTTTGACTGCCCTTGCAAGAGACGTGTTTGTCCAGGCATGCCTACTGCTTGAAGCAATTTATCTGACAGAAATTCGGCAGGGGAGTCAAGAGAGGCTTTTCAAATTTTCAGAGTCGAACGATGCAAGCGGCGAAATAGCACAGACGACAACCACAACCACAACAACAGCGACCATGACAACCACGACAGCACTTTCGTGCGCTGCGGACGGAAATGGAGGTCTGTCTGTCTGTCTATTTGACTGTCTGCCTGTCTGCCTGTCTGCCTGTCTGCCTGCCTGTCTGCCTGCCTGTCTGCCTGCCTGTCTGTCACTGCATACATGAATGCTTTGCAGTTGTTGCAGCTAGATATGTTAGTGGCAGTCAGTCTGTAACCATGCCTTTCTCTGCCGTTTGCGTGTTTGGCTGAAGCTTCACACCAATGACTCTTTGATGCGAGAGCATCGCACTACAATGCCTGCGGTGCGTCTCGATCGCCTGTTGTCTCCATGTACCTTTTTTCTTGAGTAGCCTGGACAATCTTTCTATCACTTCCTTCCGTGTGTTGCAGTCACCTGGGTGTGGGCCCATGCATTTATTTTCTGTATGAAAGTAAACACTTCCGTATTCTGTATTGCAGTCACTTGGGTGTGGGCCCAGGGAGCTGGCAACGACTGCACCACAGCGTGTGGCAACATCGGCCTCTCTTGTGACGGTGTTGCCAGACATAGTACGTGGGGTGGGTCAGGGAACGCCATCATGACTGCTGCTTACACAAATGCAAACACGAACACAGCTTGCAGCACCCCAGCTGGACTCAGCGGTGTTTGTGGAGTCACTTCTGGAGCAAGCAACGGTGGCATATTTCCGTTCTTTCGTACAGTCACTTCTAGTTGTAGCCTTGCCTGCTGCAGCACAACACCGAATGCCGCCGTTTGCAGCAGTGACATACAGGACATTGGGACAATATTTGGTCAGCCAGCCTCGCACTACTATGTTTTGTGTGCATGCTCTTGATGATCTCACTAACTCCAACAAGACTTGGAATGCTCCCAGTGGATTGTTCCAGTGGCTTAGATCCCCTTCATGTTTCCCCGTGACGGTTCGTGTCACGGATCTGACCGACATCCTAGCCGACATCGGACCGTAATCAAGATTGCAAATTCGCAATCGCATCACGAATTTTTTTACCCGGCCACCCTAGCGGCCACCCTATTATACTGATACTCAATCTACAACTTAGGCATTGAAACTATTAAGCCTTTTTTTGTATGTAAAGCTGGAATCTAAGCCTTCAAACGTAACCTACAGTTATGTAAGACTAATAGACTATGTACAACTACTCATTATATCAAACTAGTACTTATATAATTTATAGTAGTAATTGTATCTAGAATTGTATATGTATCCTAATTGTGAAATGCTACAAAGAACATTTTGACTTAATTATAATGGTACTTCATAATAAAATTGAAGTGGTGACTTAAAAGTTCCACATTACTCTATATTACTCCACATTATTTAAAATGATCGATTTTTTTTTTTTTTAATTTAGAAAAAGACTGAGAAAGATAATACATATGAAAATATATGAAAGTGAAAAACGATCTCCACTATAGTAACTAAGACTCCACATGGTTTACAATGAAATTTTTCTTTAATTTAGAGAAAAACAGTGTGGTTTTTGAGTTGTCTGAAAGTGAAAAATCAACAAGACTCGGACTTGCATGCATGGACTGCCAGGAGCTAGGCTCCGCCGGCTTAGTCAACCCATTCATTCATTCATTCATTCATTCATTCATTCATTCATTGAATTTCATTCATTCAGAATATGGTGAGGTTTACAGAGTGTATAATAAGCATTAATAGCGTATAACTAACCTAAGAAAGGTTAACTTGATATAACTTCATATTATAAAAGAGAATGACCAAATGATGTTCCAATGGAATGCAGAGCTAGATCTCCATGATGGTGGAACTACTTCATGAAATAGTCTGTCTGTCAAGGCAGAGTAGAACGAATAGCCGAAAGGCATTCAATCAGCTAGTGCTGCATGAAGTGAAACGATCTGAACTGGCTAGAACTGAATGTGCACGGCACAAATCGTACAAAATCGAATGCGCGTGCGGCAATCCTATCCCGGCCAGCACGGTGCTTCGGCACCGCGTGGCACAGCCTCCACGCTCGGCCTGCCGGGTCCAGAAGTAAGCATAGATACGCAGCAGGCTGGTACCCTATACTTCAACTATTATTATTAATTATTCTATACTTAAAAAGATTAATTTTTTTTTATATTTTTTAAAAAGAAGATGAACATTTATGACTTTTGAATTACAATAAAATATAATTGATCAGAAAGCTAATAGAAGCTGAAATTGAGGCCATATAGGAAGACTAGTTTCTGCATGGGGTTGTGATTATATCTGTTAGACTGCAATGTATGTGGCCGCATGTGGCGTTGCGCTTTGCCGTGCGCGCCGCGGCCGCGGAAGAAATTCCGGGGCCGCGCGTCCGTGTTAACAGATTTTTTGGGGCCGCAAGGTTTACAAACGCGGCCATATGCAGCTGGGGACCCGGTATACGAGACCGAATTGAGACCGATCGATCGATCGATCGATCAATTAATAGAGATTCGACTCGGATCGAGTCTGTTTCTGCTGTCAGATATACCGCATACACTTGAATTTTGTAATTTCGTCACAGGATGCGATTCAGGATTTATTTTTTTGAAAAAAAAAAAAGTTTTCAGATGCATGCTGGGGGCCCCCAACATGTTGGAGAAGGGGCCCCGGCACTCCACTTCCACGCCCAACGACTTTCCGGGGCCCGATTTAATTTGTTCGAAATTCAGATTCAGATCTGACAGACTGAATTTCGTCAGATGTGAATCTGATTTTCGAACAAATCGAATCGGGCCCCGGAAAGTCGTCCGGCATGCAAGTGGAGTGCCGGGGCCCCTTCCCCAACATGTTGGGGGCCCCCAGCATACATTTCAAAACTCATTTTTTTTCGTCTGAAATTAATCCGAATCAAGTGTGCTGTGCAAATTTCAGCTGAACGCGGTATACCTGAGAATACCTGAGATCATGCCTTCAATCCCTGTCGATTTTATTTTCTTGTTCACAAACATTTTCTTGTACAACGCACACCCACTTGTCTTAATATTGTGCTTATCTGAAACTCTGAAAACTACTTGCTGTGCCAGTAGAATATACGTACCTCACTGTTGTTTATATGCAAGGACTGGTATCCTTGATCCTGTGCGTCTTTGCACTCCTGGGTGTCTCTGTTGCGCTGAAGAGAGCAGGAGAGGTTGAAGGTCTGGTGGTAAGCACGCCAGATATTCACATACAGAGAGAGGGAAAAGGTCTCAACAATGAAACTGTACTTGCGGGAATGGCGGTGAGTAACCTGGAGACGGGAAGGGACGCGGAGGATACGGCAGACGTGGACCTCCTCGAGAACGGTAAATGGGGTGGATGGTCTCCTTGGAGTGCCTGGACTAGCTGTAGTGCTACCTGTGGAGGACCAGGGTCCCCCGGTGGAACTAAAAAGAGAACACGTGCCTGCGAGAAACCAGAGCGCGGCTGCAGAGGCAAATCAGAAATCACAAGACCTTGCGCATGGAAATGGTGCCCCAACACGGGATGACAGGCCTCTACTCAAAGAGGTGCACTGGGGGGACAGGAGAAGACTTGGAGTCTTCTGGCGTGACCTTCTGCCTGCAGCTTGAGAGCGAGAGAGAGAGAGCGCGCGAGAGGCAGAGACAGGCAGGCAGACAGACCTAGACTCTGAGGCAGACAGACCTACAGAGAGACAGACAGACAGACAGAGACAGACACAGAAAGAGAGACAGAGACAGACAAACAGACAGAGAAGAGAAAGAGAAAGAGAAAGAAAAGAGAGAAAGGGGGAGAGTGAAAGAGACGGGAGGCCTGAGGGGCAACGACAGATAAGGGGAGTGAACATTGTCAATTTGTTCAAGTTGGGAGACCTTGAACTCCTCTTCTCTCTAAGACTTCTCCTGCAGCCGTCTAGAAGAAGCTCGTGCAATTAGGCAGAATCTCTCAGTTTGTTCAGGCAAAATTGAAGGACGCAATAGGGAGGGACTGCATAAGCAGAAGTGAAGAAGGAGATAGCTCAGACTGACTTTCGTTTCCCCTTGACTGCCCGTCTTTCTGGCCTTCAGAGGGCTTTCCATTCCTCCTCCAGATCCTGCCTTTTCCTCCTCTCTTCTCTTTCGGGGAGAAGGTCAGGGTCTTAGTTTGGCCTTCCTAGAAAGGCACTGCACGCATGAGCGAATTGAACCGCCAATAAGGGGTCTCACCTTCAATAAAGAAGGCGGGGGGGCAGGTGTGTTCTCCGAAACCTCTTGTACTGAGCCCTCTTGCGTGGAAAGAAGGAAGCTCGGCGATCTTTTCCATTATCTGTCAGTGTGTCCTTGATGGTCCGGTGCCAGTGTGAAGGGCAAACTCTGCAGTCTATGGGGGGATTACCAAACGACACGCGGGAAGTTTCTAAATATGATAAAAGAGGATAAAAAGCAAGCCTTAATTAGGTCGGGCATATGAAGCCAAGTTGCGGACTGTATCTGAATTAATTGGGTAAGAATCATTCTAGGCGGCGTATACTGGCATTTAAAAAAATACTTTTCCACACTAGATGTCACCTGGATGTGGATCTAGTAACTCTCTAGATAACTTTTGACTTAAGGACTAATGGTAAGAGTAACTTTGATGATTTGAAATGAGGGCTAGACGTCGGCTAAAGAAAAAAAAGAGATCCCCCCAAACCCTTAATTTACTTTTTTTTTTCTTTTTCAGTCAAATAACTGTTGTTTAACTCTTACATATAATAATGTACTTACACAAATGTTGTTTATGTTTAGTGTTTATGTGTTGTACAACTGTAACACAGTTGTTACTAAGTGATTGTTAAGTATTGTTTGGGGTTAAAAAATAATAATAAGAATAAAAAAACAAAAATCTTCAAATCGTGTAGCCAGCGTCTAGAATGATCTAAAGAATGATTAAAGGCTCATTTATAAATTTGCATTTTCAAAATCAGTTTTTTTGAGTAAGTAGCAACCGTTATATGCCACTATAGGCCACGAAGCAGCCTAGCGTAACTATTATTATGCATTGGTATATACCGGTATGCACCAGTGTTAAGAGTAACTTAAAGTTTGATAATATGAAATGAGGGCTCATCTCGGCCCATCTACTAAATTATATTTTGAAAAGCACCTTCTTTGAGCGAGTAGTAGCCATTATACGCTAGATCACTTCGTGCCTTAGTAGCAGAACCATTATAAATCGTTGCGCTTTCGGCGTTAAGTTGATAAATAACCATTATAGACCCCAAGGGCCGCTAAGGGCGCCCAAAGATTGCCTAAGGGCAGCCATGAAGGCCAAGACCATCCACACTACCAAAAAGTTTGATGGTGTGTACTCACTTCTAGGCTAGAGACGAGAGATTGAACGATGGAGTCAGCTTTACATAGGAGTTGATTGTTAATTCCTACTTCGGAGATTCTGTCTGTTCTGCCTCACTTTATACTTCTGTATTTTGATTGATCAGACTTTTCCTGTCTAATTTAAATGCATGCATGTACTTTGATCGATCTGCATTCGAGACTTATCCGGTTAGGGACGTAATGCATCTGGCTTGATTTTTCTGATTTCACTCTGCATGCGCGCGTTCTCCTGTGCTTTGGTCAATCAGTCAGTCAGGCGGCGGTGGGATCAGTCAGGCGGCGGTGGACCTAACAGGGCCGAACTTCTCACAACACTACCTAGCACACTACTGTTTAAAACTATTTAAAACATGTTTTTAGCTTATCAGTACTTATTAGTACTTACAAATTATTAAAATCTTCTAGTTTAGATCAGAGATAAGAGTAGTTTGTCTGCCGCCTCCGGCCCTCCGTGCGGCATGTACGCCTACGTAGATCTGCATAGCCACCTCCAGCCGCTTACGGAGCCATCTAACGTACGCTTGGCTTAGCCGCTTCATATATAACAATGTTATGAGATCTTATTATATACAATATCATTTTTTATACAAGTTAAGAACGGTTAAAAAGCCGGTGTAAAATTCTTTTCTGAAGGGCATTGATGGTTAGTCTAATGTAGTCTAGTAGATGGTTGGATACGGTGAAGTCTGTTGGTATGAGTTGTCTAGAGAAGTGTAGAGAAGTGTAGGAGCCATCCGCAAGCGATGTGAGGAAACCTCAAAGACCTCACCTTAATTCCGCCCCATTTGAGGAACATATGGTACAATGCCAGCTCCAGTTCTCCTGATTTCGTTCTGCTCAGTGTAGGTCATATACGGAACAGCACTGATTACAGCACTAGCAACATGACTCTAACGGTTTATTCCATAGTAAGTGTTGCTTAGTAAGTAAACCTGAAGGCGCTGGGTTGCTCCACTAAGTAAGTCTTGCAACGGTGTCTAAGGTAACCGTACGTTGCTAAAGCTAAGAGCTGAAGGCTTAAAGTTTAATTTAAATTAGGGACTCTTTAAGTAACAGAAGGTTACTTATCAACTCAGGAGTCAGAAAAGGTTTCTATTTGAAGAATGGATTCTTATTAGATTCTCAGAACAGAAGTTACTGTTCAGCTGCTAAGTGGATGCTGAGTTGCGTTGAGTTGTTATTCGAACAAATCTGATGCGCATGCCGAAATTTGAATTTTGCAATTTCGAGAAATCTTCGTATTGCTTCAGATGCACGCAAGTCGATGCATATCGGCCAAATAATTCAATAAATCATTTAATTAATTCCATATCATGCTATTGGCAGCACTTCAATGGTTGCTATTAGTTGCCATACAGATGCGCAACTCTGTATTATAATTTTTATTTAATATTTAATTCATTTCTTTTATCCGATGATATCCGATTATCGTCGATATCCGTCGATTAGTAGTATGATAATTACCGTGACGGCCGCTCGAACCGGCTCGAACTCTCACGTACCGATCGGGTATGGCTTAACACACGTATTGGTTAGGGTTAATTGGGGTGGATCGGGACCAACCACAATGACGCTTCACGGGCCGATACAACTGGGTCCAACCATTCTCATCGGGCCCGATCGGGCCGAATAAAACAGACATCATGCAGGACTATGGCAATGATCATGCAAAGCATGCAAATAAATTTATGCCAGTGATAAGAAGGATACGATTTCTGTTTACTCTCATTCATATAAGACTTAGTGTTAATGACTCGTAATTAGAGTCGTAAACAAAATGCATGACTAACCATAATAAACACAGCTAGTTAATTTGATAATTCGACAATAAAGAGAAATATTCGTGTAAAAATTACTCCACGTTTTCCACTATAGCACAACCTTTTTTTGTGCATTCGGTTTAGTCTAAAACATGCTGTCTAAAGCTAAAAAAGGAGCGGGTGGGCTCCTGTGGTACACCGTGCCCACCCGCCTGGGCCCGCAGGTCCCGCAGCCCGCGGAGCCTGGCCCACAACACATACAGAGCCGCAGTGTGCACCACCGCGCACGAGCGAGGGCTAGCCCCGAAGGCTGCATGCCATTGGCCACGTGTATCTTTATTTACCTCAAAGTTGTTTACAACCATTGGTGAGATCGTTGGTCAGCTTGTCAGCAGCGTTTTTATACAAAAGACTCTTGGCAAACTATGACAGACTCTTTCACAATTGATCATTCGCGACCTATTTGACCTCTTCTTGTTTGTTTATTCACCTTTTGTTCTGGAGACCGAGTTTTATTCGACGGAGACGTGTGCCTTTCTTTTTTCTTTAACAACACTCCATACTTTGAGGAAGTCACGTTCACAGTCCATAGGAGATGGCGCCAAAAGTAAAGGCCATGCCTGCGGCAAAGAACAGATAAGTTGGATTGGCCTCCTTCTTCTACATTCCTTCTCATGTGCAGACAAAAAAGCTAAGGCTAATTCGGAGGAGAAGAGGCCATTCTTGGGCAGGAGACGGCGGGCAGTCCAAGCACTCACTCAGCCAGCGACGCAGACGATGCTGACGTAGTGATGGTAGACGTGGAGTTTCCCCAGGTAGAGGCTTTTTCTTCCGGGGGTGCAAGGACTGGGGGGCACAAAGCAAAAGATATTAATAAGGAAACGTTTGAGTGGGCGGAGAAAAGGAAGGCAAAAGATGGAAAAGGAGAGAAAGGGCAATATATATGGTATGAGGAGCACAAGTTTGCAAGCGGGTTTTTACAGAAGCAGAAAAGCAATTGCTGGGCCAATAGAGAAGGTGCACTCAATTTCGGTCAGGATGGGCTGCAAAAGCACCAGAAAAGCAAGATTTATGAGATTGCCGAGGCGGCAAAAAAAGTAAAGGAAGGGGGGTCAGCAGCTAAAGATGTGAAAAAGCTTTTCAAAGATAGCGTGTCTGCAGAGGACGCTAAGATGGTCTGACTGACTGAAGGGGTCTAGAGGTGGGCTTCAAAAGGTCAGGCCGGTAGGGAAGTGGCCAATGCCCTTGAGTTTGCAGAAGATATGAATGCTCCTCCCTTTCTGGGCAAGTACATAAATAAAGATGAGGCTGGGGGGGAGATAGTTAAATACATTTCTGATGCAATCTTCTTTTTCGTCGCAGAGAAGATATGCAAGAGCCCATATTACAGAGCAGGAATTAATGAGGGGACAGTCCGCATAAAAGAACCGCATTTGTCCATTGTTATTCGTTTTTTTGAGGGAAGGCAAGACTTAGTAATAACAGAAAAGTACAAACTCGCAGGGGTAGATGGCAAAAATGCAGCTGATGTGGTCAAGTCACTCCACGACTCGCTGGCGGAAGGGGGGATAGATGAAAAGAAGTATGTGGCATTTGGTTCCGATGGGGCTGCTGTGATGCGAGGGCGGGGGAATAGAGTTGATAAGAAATTTGAGGTGACGGCAGGACCAGTCGTCAGCATTCAATGTGGCACTGCCCCCCACCGTCAGGCACTTGCCATCTTTGATGCAGCAGAGGGTCATCAGCGGGTGACAGAGACGGATCACACCATCAAGGGGCTTCACACCCTGGTGAAGAGTTCCGATGGGAACATTCAAGACTATCTCAAGGTCTGTGGTGTCTCCCTTCCCCCCCATTTCCTTTCTCTCCTTTTACATTCCTCTTCTCTCTCTCTCTCTCTCTCTCTCTCTGTGTGTGTGTGTGTGTGTGTGTGTGTGTGTGTGTGTGTGTGTGTGTGTGTGTGTGTGTATGTGTGTGTGTATGTGTGTGTGTGTGTATGTGTGTATGTGTGTATGTGTGTGTGTATGTGTATATGTGTGTGTGTGTGTGTGTGTGTGTGTATGTGTGTGTGTGTGTGTATGTGTATGTATATATATATGTATGTACATACGTCCCTCTCCCCCCGCTTCATCCTTTTCTGCAGGTGACTGTGATGGATTTGGCAGGCGAAGTTACCTCCCAGATCCGTTTTGACTCTGCACTCCCTCTAAGACTCCCGCTCTTCAAAATCCGTTGGCTCTCGAGAGCGCTTGCAGTTGAGAGACTCCAAATAAACTATACAAGGTCTTTAAAGTACCTCAGGAAGCGTGTACAGAGACACCGTCCTCGAAAGGGTGGAGGAGAAGCAGAAAAAAACAAGAGGAGAAATCAGGTGGGCTCATTTCGGCCTTTTTCTTTCGTTTTCATGATGCACTTGATCTTTTTCTTTCATTTTTATGATACAGTCGGTCTTTTTCTTTCGTTTCCATGATGCACTCTATTTTTTTTAGATCTTTGTTTGCATCTCTGTTTGCCTCCTCCATTATTGGCTACGTACATACAGGTAGAAACATGTGAGTTTGATTTCTTATTTTTTTTTTTACTTTCCACTCTGTTGCCTGCAGGCCCTTGTATGTGTCCTTCTTAAGAGATTAAGTTCAGAGGGGTTCCACTTGTGAGTTTGCATCATGACAGACCTTCTGTGTGAGCTCGTTTTGTGCAATGAGAAGCTCCAAAAAACCTTCCTCTCCCTTTCCGACCTGCCTTCCATCTCTTCTGATACTGACTTGAGTATTCAAGCATTTCAAGAGGATTAAAAAGTTGGAAAGCCCACTGGAAAGTGTCTCAAGGCCATTGAAAAGGCCTGTGAGGAGGGTGGAGATGTGTCATCCTCTGCAGAGGCATCCTCTGGTTTCATAGAAAGGGCGGGAGGAGCATCGGGCTCGACAGACTCTGGGGGTGACAGAGGTGGGGGCAGGGGATGTGATAGTAACTCAGAAGGACTGTCTGATCTCGAGTCGCACTCAGCCTCTGACAACTCGGACGACTCCAACTGGAGGCCGGAGGGAGGAGAAAACGGGGAAGGAGGAGAGAACGGGGAGGGAGAAGAGGGTAAAGAGGTAGCAAGTCAGCCGGGTGATGGAATTGTTTTCACAGTCCCCTTCACCGCCTTTCACAGACACGAAACTGACCATCACAGCACAACAGTAGCAGGTTGTCCTCGATGATGCCAACACTGTGTGACATTCTTGACAAGAGTTAGAGAATGTTTATCTGCACGGTTCTTGCCTACAAACCTGTGCCATACAACGGAAATTTTCCACCCACGTGCATTCCGTATGGAGAGCATTCGAAAAGAGGGTATGGAGGTATGGAAAAAAGGGGGGAGAGAGGAATTGACTTTGCTCTGGGGAGACACACTGTTAGGTTACTAGGCCACGCTGCCGAGTTTTTCCGACTGCAGCCCTGAAACCTTTTTAAAGGAGTAGATGCTCTTGAAAAAGCGTATTCTTGACTTCAACCTTCTTTCCTAAAAAGGTTTGACCCCTTCCTCTGCAGATGAGACCTTCAACGACTACTGGACGCATGTTTTTGAAGAGTTGGATAATAGAGAGAGGAGTGAGGACATCCGTTGCATCCTGCTGCTGATCACTTATATTCAAGTCACTCTCCTCCAGAACATAGATTCCGAGAGAATGTTCAGGAACTGAACATCAGTCAAAACTATCTATAAAGTACAGATATAAAGAGCAAAGGCTGATGTATATCTCCGTCTCTGTGGATCCTTCCCAGAGTGCTTCTGTAGTAAACAGAGACGCGAGGCCAAACTGAAACTTGTAAGTAGAAGAATGAGTACCGAAGCAGCTGCTGAGGCATGCGAGGCTGCAGAGTTAGAAAAACATACGGCGGCAGTGTATGTCTGACTCAACGAGATCCTCCAGCGTGCATTCCCACTCTGGTGAGTCAGGAAGTTTGGGTAGGCCGGGGTGATTCAGAAGTGAATGGGTCTTAAATGGGGGTCGTGAATGATAGTAAAGAGATCAAAATGTAACCGTGTCCAAGAATTTTTGAAGATTAAAATTGATTATTGTGGCACTGCTTGACTGTATATATCTACCCGAGGGGCCTGGGACGCAATGGTCTTCTCCCCTATATTTTAATCGCCCTGAGAGGCTCTCAAAAGCCGACCATACTGCACATAACTGCACAGAAAAAGCTGTTTGCAGAAATCTTAGCGAGGGCAGGCTAGCTAAGCCCAACTTACAGACTGATTGTGGGTTTTGCCAATTAGCACGTTTGATATCTCCACTGTGTCGCAGCTGACCAATAGATAGAACCCCTCCTCAACCAATATCCTCAGTATGGGGGAAAGGGCACTGTGGTCCTCCCCTGCCCCTCCTCTCCCTCAGTGGGTTCTGCCTCCATTGATCTTCACATCAAAGTGCAATGCTGAGGCAGCATCCAAAGAGATGTTGGTCGCCTTCCGAAAGGCATATCAGTCTCCGAGAACTCCACAAAAGTCACTGACGGAGACCGTTTCAGAAATGTGTCTCCCAAGCCGTCTAGCGAACTGTCCGACATCATTGTTGAAAGCATTACAGAGGAGATGGACGTAAACGAAAGAAGCCGTCAGAGAGTACTTCGCACAGCTGTCAACGGATGCTTCCCCCCACCAACAGAAGCAGAGGCATTCAAACTGTTTTGGGACTCCGAAGTGCCCGTTATCATTTAGGGGGAGGTTGTTAAGGTTTGAGTCCTCTTGTCAAGCTGCATGCAATAATATAATGGCACTAGATAATTGCAACTATTATATATTGACACTTGCTGACACTACTGAACTATAATTAACTTTGCATGATCTGCAGTCTCTACTATATTTAATTTATTAAAAATATATGAAAATATAAATTTATATTTAAACACTTTTATGATATTTATAAATCAATTTAAAATTATTTCGGTAATATTTCCTAGAGTTTAGTAATATGATATTACATATTAAGTCTCATCAGTGAGTCAATACTTTAGGTTTTAGTGAATTATCAGAGCTCTAAGTATCACACACTCGGCCCTCACGTGTCGGGTGGGCTCGGTGAGCCTTCGGCCCACCCTAACCTATTTATATGTCCTATCATTTAGGTGGGCTCAGCCCACCCTGCCCACCCCACTTTAGCCAGCATGGTCTAGAAGTTTAGTTTCAAAAGTTGTATGAATCAAAAATTAGGCTCTCCATTTACTCCCAATCACCGTCAGTGTCCCTCAGTGTCTGTACTGCAGCAATAGCCCTGGCATTTAATTGTAAAGGAACACTCCTTATGTAGTTTTTTTTTACCTTTCTCTTCTCTATTATACAGTAGACCGAAGCTTTGATCACTGGAAGCTGAAATTGCTGCTGAATTATGGCTTTACTATATATCTCCACCACTCTGCTAGGTCTGGGGTTTGTTCTCGCTGCAACCTGGTAAACTGCTCTCCTGAATTCTCCTGAGTACTGCTACTACTGCTAATGCCCCTTTTCCTAGTGCTTCATCTGTTTATACTACAAACTGCATAAAATTCTAGGCAAAATCTAATCTCCTCTGAATGCACTCTTCGCAATACAGTAACTTCTTCCATTTTTCTAACTCATACTTTGCGAAACCTCCCTAAACCTAAGTGCTACCTAAAAAAATATAATCAAGATGATTTCTATCTGCGGCATCGTTTTTCAAGAGACTGTCCACGCCTGTGGCGTAGATAGTCAAAATACCGTCCAGATATGCGACTTTAGCTTTCAAGACACCGTAAATGATCCGCGCCTGCAGCGCGAACTTTCAAGCTTATCCAAAAATGCGGCTTGAACTTTCAAGTGGTAGTTAGGTTCAGGGAGGTCCTTTGCGATTGTCATCATAACTGTGAGCTTTCCATATGATTCTTGATCATAGTCCATAAACCTCATGTCCAGCACGGCCTCTCTCTGTAAATTAAAGAAGGATCTTACCTACAGGTCTCCCTCCAATCCTGTTTTTTCCTTTCCCCCTCCACTCTTTCTGATAATGACAATGTCTATTGACGTCCAAAACCTGGCTTCTTCTAGAACACTCTACACTCTAAAGAAACAGGTTTGTCGTGTCTGCGATCTACCATCCCTCCATATAGAATGGCATGCAGCTGCATGTCGGGTCGTTCAGGCCGGGGTGACAGGCCGCCCCGCATCCATCACATCTCTCCGGCTTCTCTGTTAGTTCGGTCAAAACTCATAGCTAGCTATATCGACTCAGTCAGACAGAGCGCGTGCATGCATGTCACGCATTGTACCTGCAGAGACCGCGATCGGTATCGATCGGTCGACTCACGGATCGAGTCTGTTTCTGCTGTCTCAGGCTTCCATGCCTTAGTAAGATCATGTCTTTAATCCCTGTCAGTTTGATTTTCGTTTTCGCAAACATTTTTCTGTACAACGCACACCCACTTCTCTTAATATTGTGCTTATCTGAAACTGCCTTGCCAGTAGAAAATATATACCTCACTGTTGTTCACATGCGAGGACTGGTATCCTTGATCCTGTGCGTCTTTGCACTCCTAGGTGTCTCTGTTGCGCTGAAGAGAGCAGAAGAGGGTGAGGATCTAGTGGTGACGACCGCTAGCACGCCAGATGCTCACATACACAGAGAGAGAAAAAACCGCAACAACGAAACTGTACTTGCGGGAATGGCCGTGAGTAACCTAAAGGCGGGAAGGGGCACCGAGGATATGGCAGACGTGGACCTCCTCGAGAACGGAGAGAACAGGGAGGTAGGCATCAGTGGGTGGACTCCCTGAAGTGCCTGGACTAGCTGTAGTGTTACCTGTGGAGGTGGAACTAAAACAAAAACACGTACCTGCGCGAAACCAGAGCTCGGCTGCAGGGGTAAATCGGAAATCACAATTCGTTGCAACATGCATCGCTGCGGCTAGCGCTGCGGTGCGGGATGACAGGCCTCTACTCAAAGAGGTGCACTAGGGGGGCAGGAAAAGATTTGGAGTCTTCTGGCGCGACCTTCTGCCTGCAGCTTGAGAGCGAGAGAGAGAAAGCGCGCGAGAGGCAGAGACAGGCAGGCAGACAGACCTAGAGACAAACAGATAAACAAAAAAAGAGGGACAGTGAGAGAGAGAGGGGGGAGGGAGAGAAGAAGAAAGAGAGAGACAGAGACAGACAAACAGACAGAGAGGAGAAAGAGAAAGGGAGAGAGTGAGAGAGACGGGGGGCCTGAGGGGCAACGACAGAGAAGGGGAGTGAACATTGTCAATTTGTTCAGGTTGGCCGACCTTGAACTCCTCTTCTCTCTAAGACTTCTCCTGCAGCCGTCTAGAAGAAGCTCGTGCAATTAGGCAGAATCTCTCAGTTTGTTCAGGCAAAATTGAAGGACACAATAGGGAGGGACTGCATAAACAGAAGTGAAGAAGGAGATAGCTCAGACTGACTCTCGTTTCCCCCTGACTGCCCGTCTTTCTGGCCTTCAGAGGGCTTTCCATTCCTCCTCCAGATCCTGCCTTTTCCTCCCCTCTTCTCTTTCGGGGAGAAGGTCAGGGTCTTAGTTTGGCCTTCCTAGAAAGGCACTGCACGCATGAGCGAATTGAACCGCCAATAAGGGGTCTCACCTTCAATAAAGAAGGCGAGGGGGCAGGTGCGTTCTCCGAAACCTCTTGTACTGAGCCCTCTTGCGTGGAAAGAAGGAAGCTCGGCGATCTTTTCCATTATCTGTCAGTGTGTTCCTGACGGTCCGGTGCCAGTGTGAAGGGCAAACTGCAGTCTATGGGGGGATTGCCAAACGACACACAGGCTAGCACACGGGAAGGTTTTATAGAGAGAATGATAAGAATTATTTAAAAAGCAAGCCTTATAGGTCGCCGGGCATCTTAGTGGGCATAATGCAACCCAGCTGAGCATGATGCTAAACTATTGCTAGTTTATTGTTTTCACTACTAGTTTCACTAGCTTTATCTGAATCAATCATTGAGTATGATCGAATAAATCATACTAGGAATCATAATTGCATGTATGACACTAAGTATGACAGCTAGTACAAGCATATATTTACAACTGCTACTCTAGCTGCTACTGCAACTTTTTTTTTTAATGTTGTTTAACTTAGACTTGGAGATTCGATCACATGAATTTGTTCTCTAGGAGAATCTCTAAGAAGATTGCCTCAGATTGGTATGACAAGATAATTTCACGCTAGATTTTATGACGAAGATTTACGTTAATTAATGTTAATTACCTAGCACATTACGGTAGTCTAATTAACCTATTGAGTCTAAATTTCTCGTTCACCAAATCCATATTATTTCTAGTGCTTTTTATACTATGCAGTTGACCTATAGGCTATAGCAGTTATAAGTGGCATAAGAAGCCTAAAGCTATAGTCATAATTTTCAGCTAGTACATATAAATACTAATCTAATTTGTTTAAAAATTGCCGGAAAAATCTAGAGAAATTTTTTTTTTTTGAATATAGGGGATCGTTTTAGTTTGATTAATTCTACAATTAATTAAGATTATATCTACATTTAATGAAAAATCTAGAATTATACGGTTAAGTAACAGTGCAATCAAACTTGAATACTACCCTAGGCGACAAAATTATTGAATAAAATTTTTGAGTTTGGCGAAATTTCATTTTTGGGGATAACATTGGATCAAGCTCCCTTTTTTGAAAGGTTTAGAGCCAGTGTAGTTGCTGGTATGATATTAGGGCTGTATTGGCTCATCTTTGCCTATATAACTACTATTGAAACCAACACACCCAATTTGAGACCCTTAGGGTCGTTCGCGGTGTATAAAAAATATATTTTCACAAGATTAATAGCAAATAGATATAAAATAGCCTTAACACAATAACAAAATAAAACCATTTTAAAAATAATTTAATTTAAAGTATTGTTTCCTTCTTTGCTCTATCTCTTTAATTTTTTTTTATTACTTGAAATTTATTCAATAATTTTGTTGTCTAGGGTGTGAAGGCAAAAATTGACATTTCTCATGTTTTAATTTTTCACTTTGTTTTCACAGTCAATTTGAATAGTACAATAACACTGAGAAAGTTGTTTTTCTGTCATGTAATACATCTTGTATTACATTTTCTCTACTGTCAAAACAATCTTTTGTTCTCTTTATTTTACACATGTAATGCAACACTTAACGTGCAATATAGTGTTTATGCAGAGAAAGCGATGAATTCACAAACATAACAACAAAAAACCCTAAGAAAAACAAAAGTAATAGAATACAATAAAACATTACAACATTATGTTTTCTTTTAAAGCAAAACTATATTAAAAAACAAAAGCTGTGTAGTACTTTTATAGAATAATTGTGATCGTGTTTTCTATGGTGTAAACGATTTTTTCTAAAAACGATACATTTTTTACATAACGAAAGTTTTAAAATTTTTATTCACTCTTGACTAATTATGAAGCAAATTTTAAAAAGCAGCATAAGTCTTCTTGACAATAATTAGCTTAACTGTTCTTGTTCTGCAGTCAGCTAAAGGTAGATGATGCACAAAGATTTTTGTTCAGATTTCTTATTATCGCTCATATTTTTTGTGTGTAATATAATTTTCTTCTCTACCTATACCAGCAAGCAACATATATACAAACAAACACGCAAAAAGAAAGTTGTTTTTATTTGTAATTTTGTAGCTAAACAAATGTACCCTCACAGTGTTGGAAGCTTACTCAAAAAAGTAAAACAAACATAGGAAAAAATTCGGTATCGGAAATGTAACTTAATGACCTCACGTTATAATTTGTTTCTCACTCAATATCGTTATTAAGAAGCAAAGATAAGGTATATAATCCTATAGTTTAACAACAAAGTTAAATAAAAATTATAAGCTTTAAATGCTTTAAGACTTGTCCATTTAATCTGTAAATGTTGATCGTTGCACACCCTAGGCGACAAAATTATTGAATAAAATTTTTGAGTTTGGCGAAATTTCATTTTTGGGGATAACATTGGATCAAGCTCCCTTTTTTGAAAGGTTTAGAGCCAGTGTAGTTGCTGGTATGATATTAGGGCTGTATTGGCTCATCTTTGCCTATATAACTACTATTGAAACCAACACACCCAATTTGAGACCCTTAGGGTCGTTCGCGGTGTATAAAAAATATATTTTCACAAGATTAATAGCAAATAGATATAGAATAGCCTTAACATAATAACAAAATAAAACCATTTTAAAAATAATTTAATTTAAAGTATTGTTTCCTTCTTTGCTCTATCTCTTTAATTTTTTTTTATTACTTGAAGTTTATTCAATAATTTTGTCGTCTAGGGTAGTATACTACCTGGCAAAAAATTTAGTAAAAAATATAGCTTAATAGCTAGAATTTTAAGAATGATTGTAACTATGAATAGATGTGCAAGTGAGTTGTTCTAACCACCGCAATTTTAATTTAATGGCCCGTAGATTTAAAAATCAGTCTAAAAATTAATATACGTCAGTATATCAGTCTTTTGAGCTAGGCTTTAAATGAAACCGAACAGCTTTACAATCATTTCATATATAACAGAGCACCGGGATTTGCAACCCAGCATCATCTCTGCACGTTCAGTGAAGAAAAAGGTGAACCACTCATCAGTCAATGTGCCAGTGACCATGAGAGACGGTGTGTGGCTAGCTGCATGGTTCATAGTGGTTCACTAAGGGAAGCGTTCAATTAATGGCCGGTTCAGTCAGTCAGTCTCTCTTGCAAAATCCGAGAGGTTGTCTTTCATCGACTCTTTGGAGTTGGTCTCTGAGTTTTGGGCTTGGATCGGGTTGCAGTTTTGTGCAGAAGCCCTCCTGAATGCGGATGCCCTGCTCTTCTCCCCCATCTGTTCCCTCATGTATAGATCTAGGGCTGTTGGAGAGGCACTGGCAGGGCCCGATCCACTCCTGTCGCGTTGAGGATCCTCCTCCCTGACCACTGGGTTGTCCGTCTCCTTCTGTCGGGCATTGGCAGGGTCAGTCTGGGACTCTGGAGACCTCTGCTGCTGCTGTTGTTGTTGTGGCTCCTTGCCGGATGCAGGGGGTGATGAGGGCATTTGCCCCGCCTTTGTCTCCTCATTTGGAGACTCACTCAATCTTCTGATCTCCCTTGAGAACTCTGAAGAATCGGAGGGGGAATCAGAGGAGTCCGAAGAAGACTCTGACTCCTCAGGGTGGGGCGGCAGAGAGTGGCCCAGAGAAGGGCCCTGTTTTTTCTTTGTGCCTACCCATTTCTCTGACTGGGTCTTTTGTTCTGCAGATGCGTGCAGACTGTCGCTGCTGTTGCTGCTGCTGCTGCTTCTGCTGGTGAAGACCATGGAAGAGAACATCTTCTTCAGAGCACCAAATATGGAATCGATGTTCGAAGATCCTCTCTCAAGCTTATCATCTAGATTCTGCCTTGATCCTGAGGCTCCATTAGACTCTCCTAAAAGAAGCGCGACCTCACTTTCTCTTTTCCCAGTCGGGCTAACCTCCCTTTCCCCTGTCTCCGGCTCGGAGACTTCTTGTGCCCCCACTGCCTCTGCCCTCTTCAGTAACTCTTCTTCTGCCGCCTCAACTGTCAGTGGAGGGCAGATTGACGAGCGCGGGCGGACGCCTAGGCCTTGTAGTTCTGATTCCTGTGGAAGGGGGGGGCAGATGGATGAGCGCGGGAGGGGACGCGGGTGGTGGGAAAAACGGGGCGGTCTCACTGCCTCTGATTGGGGTTCAGACGAGACACTGGCGATGTCGGACTGTATTTCTCTTTCCAACTTTTCGAGCTCCTCTATCATCGAGCTCCGCCTCCTCCCACTCGCGCCCCCTCGACTCCCACTGTACCCTGCCGTACTTTCCATTCGGCTTCTTCGGCGTGAGGTCGCAGTCTCCTCTGCCGCGACGAGAGTATCCACGGGCACGAGGTCCCTTCCGGGAGCCAAGCGCATCCAAATGTGGATGTACGGCAGCCCTTGTCGAAGTGTCTGATCGGGGAGGTCCCCAGAGGTCCCGACCCTAGGCGTCCTCTGTACAGAGCCTAGAGAATCTACTAGCGGAACCTCTACAAGAGCGTAGTCGACATAGCTCTTCGTCTCCGACGCCCCTCTGGACTGACCTTTCGAGATATCCTTTCTACCCCCGTCTCCATCCTCAATGAAGACCCTGACAACACGTTCATCAGAGGCCTGTGCGGCCTGTTGCATTGCAAAGAAGTCGCCAAACAGAGCTGCCTCATTTGCACCAGATTCTCGATTTCCGGGACTTCCCACCTGAACGCACACATTCAAATTCACATTCATCAGAGTGCATGAGAAGAACACAATCCCTTGTGAATTCATGAAGAGGACGCACGCAGTATGAATGAGAGAGAGTGTGGGTTCGCTGTGCAGTTGCCCTGCGTAAATCTGTCCTAAAGAGATTCACAAAAACGAATGCTTATGCCCCCCCAAAAGCCAATAAACCCGAGAACGCGCGAAGAACTCATCAATCGCAAAACGACATTGAAACTCCATTGCAGTATCCGTTCAATTTTTTGCCGACCGACCTTCCACATGAGGCGAGGGCCCATAACAAATTTGGACTGTCCCTGTCTCCCGGCAGTCACGTGGTAGAGGGCGTCAAGGCCGTCGTACAGAGGGTTCTTCACAAACGCCCCAGAGGCAAAGTGAGGAAACCAGAAGAGCAGACCGTCCTTGTTCTCCCGTTTCTTCTTTGCAGCCAGAAAGCAAAAGTAGTGCTGCAGCATTCGCGTGTGCAGTCACACATGATCTGTACAGTTTTTATGTGTTCTTTTGCTTGACGTAGTTTTGGAAGGATCACGATGAGCAGTAGCTATGCACAGGAATTGCAGGAAGTAACAAAAAAAGAAGACTGTCCAATGAAGCCTGGATCAACAATCGAGGAGGTGGTCCATGCAAATTGGAAGACAGGCACAAGAGAAGAAATCCGTTGTTTCGGGTCAGACTAGAAACACCATGTAACATCTCACGTACCCATACTGCCACTGTGGGATGCATTTTGAGGAAAACCCATAGCGCTGCGACAAGATCGTCGACGGAGATCCTTCTCTTGAGACGATCAGAATCTCCCTGGAACTCTGCGACGTCTCCCGTCTTTTTGCTCTCCGTGTCTGGTCCTTCGCTTGAACTGTGGCTACTCTTCCTGCTGCATGCTACTATCCCGCTTCCTCTTATGTCCCCCCTTTGGCGCTCAATTGCCTCTTCGCCATGATTTGCCTCTTCCTCCTTGTCTGCATCTGCTTCATCTTTGGACGACTCACTCAGACGGTCGTCCTCGAAGAAGGCAGCTCCAACCTTTCGGAGGGTCGGGGTGTCAAAAGGAAACCCGGACGCAAGAATCTGACTGGGCAATTGAAAACCAAAAACCAGACCCCGAGTATGCTGCTCAGCTTGACTCTCCTCCTCTCCCCCACCAAAAAAGTTGCCCAACCAAGAAGACCGACGCCTCAAAGTTGTCTGACTTCCCCCCTTTGTGGAAGTGTGGGACAGCCTCCGTGTACCCTTCTTGGTTAAACTTTTTCTAGGAGACTGCGACAGTTTCGTTGTGTCCTTCCGAAAAGTTAAGCCTTTCTTGAAAGAGTGGGATAGTTTCCGTGT
Source organism: Chromera velia (assembly GCA_018398765.1). Taxonomy (NCBI): domain Eukaryota; family Chromeraceae; genus Chromera; species Chromera velia. The sequence continues at coordinate 33,257 of JAHBMJ010002118.1, read as the reverse complement.
GTCCGTTCGTACAGTCACGCTCTTTTTAAATGACTGGGAGAGCTTTGTCGTATCCTTGCGGAAAGTCAAAGCTTGAAAAGTCAAAGTTTTCCCCCTCTTGCTGTCAGAGGCGCCATTCGCGAAAGACAAGTCGCCTCGAGTAGAAGCCGAGAAAGTTGCCTTCCCTACGCTCAGACGACCCCGACGGAGTGCAGGGTCTACATTCCTCTGTAGAGGTACCCACTCGCCCCCAGCAACTGTGAATGCTCCCCTTCGGAGGCTTTGTGCCTGTACGGCTGCATGTAGGGTCCTCTGTTTAACTATCTGCCCCTTTCTCCTCTTCTGTTTCGACTCTCTTTGCGAGACTCGACTGCCCTCACGCGACGATGCTGGGGGCGTGTGGCCATTCTCCTCTTCCTCCTCTTCGTCTTCCTCTTCCATTTGGTCCACTAACAACCCCGCCCTGCTTCCCCTCGCCTTTTTCGCTTTGCTCTCCCCTCCGGCCTTCTCAGACCTCTCTGTTTCTTCCTCCACTGCCGCAACTAGCGCAGGCAGGGAGGTAAAGGGGTGGTTCTCTGCACTTACATACGGCCTCAGGAGTTTCTGAGCGGCAACAAACAGCTCACCCATCTCTGTGGCCTCTTCCGCTGACGCCCTCAAGTCGTCGTCCCCCTCCAGTCTGTCCGCACACACAAATGCCCAACGGAGCAAAAACTCCTCAAAGTGAATTGGCATGGGCATTCCATCGGGTCCCTTCAAGGGAGTCTTGCTGGCTTGCCCTAAGTCAGAAGCACCACTGGCAGCTCCCGTGGAGAATCCCGACATGCCTAAAAGAGACGCCTTTGAAGACAGACGGCCTCGCACGCTCTTTTTCACACTTTCCCGCCTCTTCATCGTGTGTAAGTTGGCAAGCAAGGCCCTGGTTTCTTCCCGTTTGGGATCTGAGGGGGTTGCGCGTCTGCCCTCCGAGGAGACGACCATCCACCAGGTAGACGCAGCCTCCGAAATCTCAGAGAGACGCTGTCGTGCGTCCCTTAGGTCTTCTCCAAAAACCGGCCGTTCCATCTGGTCAAGTTGCCCTACCTGCACACTCACATAGATGACAGGTACGTAACACGTCTTTCAGGTGAGGTTCAGACCCAGTCTCTTGGCTACACGTATGCATGAGCAGGCCGACCGACCTTTCTGATCTCAAACGCTTCCGGGGGCTGTTGCTTTGTCTTTTGGCCGTTTGCGTCCTCCACAAGAATCGGCAAGCTTAGTCCGATCGTCGTGCTCTCCAGTCGTCCGTTGAGGAGCTTGAAGAATGGGCGCTTGAAGAGTATTCGGAGGACAGGACCCCCAAAGACGATCATCTGACGGAGGACCCAGTCATCTACCGCAGCTTCCGGGTCCTCCTCTACAGCCAGAAGCATCCCGTAGAATTCTACACCCCTGCGTGCGTCAGAGCAGAAGAAGCGGAAACCCAAAGGGAGACAGGGTCCCCCCACTCTTAATTTGTGGCATTCATCATCCGAAGCAGAGCGAGGTTGGGGAACGAATGAAGGAAGGAAAGAAGCCGAGAAAGGTAACAAAGGGCAAACGAAGGAAGAAAGCCTTAGGCAGGAAGGAAGGAAAGCAAGAAACAAATTCTGCTGTGAAGCAAATCCAATCCAGGCCAAGAGACCCACCCACGTACAGACCATCCGATGATGATGACCAAGAGCATCCAGACCATACAAGCGCTGTTGGCCACTACAGCACTTGTCAGAAGGAGCGCGTTCTGGGTGGGTGCAAGCCTCATCGTCACACCAACCTGCGAAAAGACAATTCAAAGAAAAATGTCCGACAGAGAGTCTTTTTGGGACGCACACACTTGGCAGTCACTCAAAATGCTCCACCGGAGCGAAGCCACAGGCAGCATACGATGTTTTTGTGCTACGCAGAAGTAGTGGGAAAAAGATGTAGACTTGAAGGGGGAACCCGTTTTCTGAATACATCTCTTTACACAAGCTTCCGGTGTGGCTTGTGAACGAGTGGGAGGGATGGAATGCAAACTCACGTACCTGAAAAGCAAGAAGGGAGAGCAGCCAGACAAAAAGCGCTGTTGCCTCCAGAGTGTTGAGGATGTTTCTATCCTGCTTGCTGAAGGGCTGGAGCCTCAGTTGAAGCAGAAGGGAGCAGAGTCCTAGGATGAACACCTGAGAAAGCCTCATGTTGCTGTCCGTCCTGCGCACACACGAAGAGACAGAAAAAACATAAGATGAAGAGGCGAATGGAAGCATGCACCCCCACAAATATACTTCTTTAGTCAGGCAGTCGCCTCAGGAGGTCATGAACCAGATGGAACGAGTCGCTTCCTCGTGTATCTCGTGACACACTGCAGATCTTCACGAACCTTGAACGAACAGAACACATCGAAGTAAACAGGCAGATAGATCTTTTCGAGGCACTCACCCAGGGTAGAAGGTTCCAGCGATTTGGAGTGTCAGCTTTCTGCAGATGATGAAGATCTCCCACCAGTAGAAGGAGGGGGAGAACCCCAAAATCAGGGCTCCAAACCTTCTTCGGAAAGCCGGCCTCTTCGCTCGATTGGCCACAGGTGCGATGTCCCGTGCCCCCAGCACAATGGCCGTCCCCAGCCCAACAGGGATGAAGAGCCCAAAGAGCAAAATGCCCCCAACCACAAAGGGACGCCAGTAGGTGTATGTGTCAGAGGAGCACTCAACAGAAGGTGCTGAGTACACACGTGTGGGAAGGCCCTCAGCAAGGCCGTCGCATCTGACGAGCTCCATGAGTTTCTCGATCACAGACTCAAACGTGAGGAAGTAGAGGACAACCCACACAGTCAGCGTGTCAGAGCAGACTCGTGCGAGGAGACGGAGAGACCAACTGAAGGAAGTCTCTTCTGCAATCAAGGGAGCTGGAGTGCTTCCTTTGATAGGAACTACCCCTTCAGCTTCAAGGAGAGGCGGAATGCGGAACCGCCAGGTTCCTAGAATCCTCCTTCCCTCCTCCAGTCTCCATTCTTGCCGGAAGAGCTGTGCAGCCTCACTCGGTGTCAACATCTCCACCTGCCTCACCGTGACCCCCTGGGATTCTCCATTTTCTTCCTCCTCCGAATCCTCCCCGCTCTCCTCTCCCTCGTCTTCCACCTCCACATCCTCCATACTCACAGACTGCTTTGTTCTCTGAGAGAACCCCAAAAACCTTGTCACCATTCTCAAGGGACTCCGGGGGAAGAAAGAAGAGACGCTCTTTGGGGGTGCACTTTGACTGTTCACTGGTGCCACATCCCCCTCATCTTCCTCACCATGCTCTCTCACTCTCCTCACAGCCTTCCCTTCTTCTTCTCTCCTCCGAATGATTGACTCCCGGCGTCGCTGTCGCCTTCTGATGCCTGTTTTCACGAGTGCCGGCCGGAGATTGGCACTGAACACCAACACGATCCCCAGGAAGAAAAGGAAAACTGCGGATGCAAACACCTTGGCGATCTCCAGCAGCACCACCAGGAAGAAAACGTCGTCCTCCCTCCACCCGAGGGCGTCGAGCAGCTGTCCCGTCAAACAGCTGACCTCGACCATATGGACAGGCCAAGGGATGCGGGGAAATAGTTTCCTGCAGGCAGCCAGTGAGGAATCCATTTTATTTCACATGGGCGCAAAAACCTTCATCGGTGTAAAAGCGCAAAGGCACGCAGGTGCCTTTCGTGCCGTAGACAGCTGTCCGTTGTATCCCAAAGGCCCACGAAAGTCCTAGTAAAAAAAGTTCGACCCACGTACCCACAAACCCACCATAGGACTTCGTATTCTTCCGGGACAATCATTTTCCAGGACTCAACGATGCCGATCATTCCTGCAAGTGTGTGGCACAAATTTCAAGGTGCATACATGTATGGAGAAGCACGACGGTGCCCCAAAAGGCATACACACCATGTGAAGGGGTCTTCCGTTTGCTTTTGCCATGCCAATTCATTTTTTTCACAAAAACCATAAACAGGTTTGTTGACAAAGAACAAAAGCATCATGACGTATGTATGTGTCACTGCACGCGTCCCTGAAAGCATACACCCCCTAGCTGAAAGGCTAGGCACGTCTTCACATTCTCGTTTTTGTTTACCTACCGAGCAGGGACTGGTAGTTGACGATGATACGGATGGCAACGATGTAGGTCTTTTCGTTGCCGTCTGTTGGCGGCACGTTAACGTACGAGTAGAGGAGCACAAGCGCCTGCAGCCCCAGGAAGCCAAGAACCATCGACAAGATGGACTCGACGAAGGACGGGCACTGCTCGCACGCGTTGGACTCTTCCCGGACATAGAACTCTTTCTCGCACTGGCTGCATACGGGCTGCGCGCAGGCCAACAGAAAAGAGACATTGTGAGTGCCAAAAGTGAGTGGAAATGCTCTGCCGGTTTGGCTCATGGGTTCTGAGATGGACATAAAGAGGAACAAGACACGAACATGCAGATTATGCACGCAAACTTCTGGATCCATCTCTCTGACTGACCCCTCTCATTCCGTTGAGGCACTGGACAGCCCCAGTCGAATTCGAGGAAACACAGGTGTCTGAAATGGGACACTCCACGATCACCGCCTCAGGGGCCGCCCTGGCAACAACGAAGCCCGGCAGAGGCTCCGGTCGTGCGTGCTGTGTGAGATCGAAGGTGATCTCCTCGAGAGGACTCCTCTCGTAGTCCTCCTCTTCTGAATCAGAAGTCAACAATCTGGAAGAAGAAGAGGTAGAGGCTGTCCGCTTCAGAGGCTTCTCTTTGCAGTCGGTGTTAGGAGGACACCTTCTGCACTTGCCGAGTCGGAAGGCCTCGAACGCCTTCTCTCTGCCCTCCTGGGTCGCCTGGTCCCCCAACAATCCGAATCCAGGCGCTGTCTCGTCGTACTTCTCCATCAGGTCTTCCTCAAGGACATCAGGCACAAAGTAGAAGCCGTTCGTGCAGTAGCATCCTGAGGGATGGCGGCTGTCCTCGAGGCTCGTGGCCTGATCTGGACAGGCAATGCAGGCGGGGGCCATGGCTGTTCTGTTGAAGAGGACGGAAGGGCCCCTCTGGAGACCCCGGAGGTCCTGCCAGAAACCCGCTCTGCATGCAGGTTGCATGGTGGGAAGACATAGATGCCTGCTGAGGGAAATATCGATCAACTTATATCAATGCAGACAAGATAGTCAACGGCGTTTTGGAGCCTGTCCTTGGACAGAAAGCGGAAGAGCGGCGGACACAGGCAATGCGATCTGACGGAGATCTCTCATTTCTGTGTGCAAAACAAGAAATTTAAAGGAGATCGGAGAGCATTGACTGTCGTCTCCCTCTCGCTTTCCCCTCTCGCTTTCTCCACTCACCTGCAAAGACAGGGACTGGTCTCGGATTGTCTCCACGATCCCCCGGGACAAGCAACGATAGTCACAGGAAACTTGCAGCTGCCTGTGTTTCCAGACTTGTCCGTGACTCTGACGGTGACCTCATGATCCCCAGGTCCGAATTCTGTCCCGCTGGGGGGGTCGAAGGAGACAGTGAGGGCGGACTCGGGATCGTTGTTGTCGGCCACCAACGAGGGGGGGGGGAACTCTACAGCCAGGTTCTGGTCCCTCACTTGCAACCGGGTGATCTTCAGAGGACAGAACACCTGGGGGGCCTCTTCGTCTGCATTGCAAGCGGAGGAGGGAGGAAGGTGAGGGAGCAATAGATGGGGATGTGTATGACGTTTTGAGTTAGAAGCCCTGTAGCCTTCATGGTTCTGTAAAGATCAAAGTTTGCAGTGGAGGGGGCTTGTGAGGGAACCACAGATCAATTTCCTGTGCAGCGGTTTTCTCGTTGCAAAATCGGACACAGCACACTGCTCTTGTTTACTGCCTTTTCAATGCGAACAAGCGAGAAGGAGATGGGACTCGATCATTTCCACCGATGAAAACTTATCCGCACAGTCTTACGAAGGAACAGTGAGGCCACGTAGACTTGCATCTGCCTGTCCATCAATCGTGCCTGACTGACCAACTGCGCGCACTGTAAAGGAGCACGAATTTGAATTGCCCGCCTCGTCCTGAGCAGTCACAGTCACCTGGCTACCCCACTCAGAGACCCTGCAGGGGACCCGCACACATTCATTGAACTTAGGCTGTGCAAGCAAGCAAGTTTGGAGCGTGAAAGCCCTTCACGTTCAGGCAGTACATTTCATGGTGATTTGCAACCAGAGGGGCATTGCACATGTACAAGGAGATATCATCATGCGCTGCGTACACGGCCAAGAGAATGCTGTAGCATATTGAGGAAAAACAAACACGACATCAATATCAGAAGAGAACAAACCCACCGGAGGCACGGTGCTTAATCACCACTGAAGAGACAGACAACGAAAACAATGAGGTATCTGGGTTGGGACACACATTCTTCGAACAATCGTACACAAATGAAGGTAGACTTCCAAGCACACAGGAGTCGCTGAGGTGTGTTTGTTGATATGTATCTCACCTGAGCACCAGAGGGGGCACGACAGTGACGGACTCCAACAACGAGTCCGACACAACGACGGAGTCAGGAAGCTCTGCCAGGCGCGCAGTGGAGGTGCGCGTCTCCATGGGGAGTGCCACCTCGTTGGGACAGGCCATTTGGGGCGCCTGGTTGTCTGCATACAGGGCGTATAAATGAATGCAGTTCTCAGAAGAGTCAGTGGGCGGGCGCAAGAACCGCTTCTCTCGCACCGGATGGGTCTAAGGAGAAGGACTTGCATGGATCATAAGGGTTTGAATTCGACTCGCTGTTTGTGCATCACACGCAAGGAAGGACGAAAGCATCGCATCACTCACTGACCTATACACTGCGGCACCCCCATCACCACAGGTCCCCACTGGGCCCTCTGAGACCCTGTGATGCCTGTGCAGCTCCTGGAGGAATCTCCAGAGAGGGCAGTGCCGTCTGGACAGTGGAACGTCACACTCTCCTCGCTCCTCCACGACAGACCGTCGGCAGGCCCTGAGGGAACCATCCACCCACCACCTGAAGGGGCACTCGGGGTATCGCCCTCACAAACAGACCCTGCAGGAACACAGGAGGTAGTCGTAATGTTGAAAAACAGATGCATATGCTTATCCGAGCAGAAATTTCATTCCAGTTTCGGGGGGAATGTCAGCACGAGAAGTCCTCAACAGAGACCGACTCACCGACGCAGTCGTAGCTAACGGCCTCCCACGCAGACGCAGCGGGAGAGGCTCCGGAGATTCCCACACAAGTGAGCGACGGTGTGCCTGTCTGGATGTGACCGTCGTTGCAACTGCATGCACGCAGAGAGACGGAAGAATGTTGATACAAAAACTACATCGCTGTCTCGAAAAGGAGAAGAGAGAGAAAGAGTTGTACGAAAAAAAGCTTGCAGATTGCTATCGATTATCGAGATCCCTTGATTGGTTTGAAGCACTGAAGTTCCTTCAGACATGCAGACACATATACGGATGTGATATAGCCTTTGGCCTTCCTCGCTCGAATTCAGGGTCGATGGGTCGTTGTGGCTTCATCTCTTTCAGAAGAACAAACGAACGAACAAACAAACATACACACACATACACAGACCCTCTAGAGGAACTCACGTGAACGCGACAGAGTCCCCGGTCTTCCACGAGACGCCGTCGGGAGGCCCAGAGGGCGTCATTGCAGAGCCTGAGGGGGCCGTGGGTGTGGTTCCTCCGCACACGGCAGCTGCACATAAGGAGAAAGAACTGATTTCATGTCCTTTCTTCATCTCACTCACGCACATGACTAAGTGAGTGAGTGACTGAGTGAGCCAGTGAGGGACTGAGTGAGTGGATGGATGATCGACTCATTCCCCCTCTCTCGTTTTCTCTCTTTCCTTGATTATTGACCCGATGAGGTGCGCTGGGGATACAGAAGGATGTTTTTCAAAGACAATTTGTGCAATGATTCTCACGTAACCTGTGGTGCATCGATCTCGTTTCTGCTCTCTACGGACCGTCGCACCGCATCTCGCTCAATGCAGGCCACTCCGCTGCTGAGGGCCCGGTGCCGCTGCAGACCAGACTCGCCCCATACCCCCCAGTCATGAGCGTGTGCCCAGCGTCGCACACCAACGTGACGGCCGCAGCGGTGGCCCCCGTCTCGAGAGGGGAGTACCAGGAGAAGGTCCCGTCTGTCAGAGAGCCGCTCAACTGGTTGCCGCACGCCACAGCTGCGGAGGACGAGCATGCAAGCAGGGTACATGTCAAAAGGCAGGCAAGGAAGTCCTCTCTGCAGGTACGTGGCTTGTCTTTCTTTTACAGGACCAGCAGGTACTTGCACAGTGGTCGTCTTTGCTTCGAAGCTTCTTAAAGTGAGGTCCCAATGATCGAGGAAGAAATTTCTTTCATTTCACGCGTGCCACCTATCCGTCTATCTGCCTGACCTTCGCAGAAGACCCCATTCCCGAATCTGTCTGAGTACCCGTCATTGCACTGGCACGAGAAGGAAGTGGGGGACTCTGTGCACACAGAGGTCGCCGTCATGTTGCCTGTCACGGGATCGAACCGGAACCCACAGGGGTAGGCAGAACGGGCGCATTCCATGCTCACTGCAGACAAAGAATGAGAAACACACACAGATTGAATGGTCTGCAGGTACTTCCGGAAAGACAAGTCAGCAATCACGAGTGTGCATGTTCTCGACAAATGTCAATCACGGACTCACCGCAGACGTTGTTCTCCTCTGTAAAGTCGGTGCTGCACACGCACCCGAGCCCCACATCCACAGACACCGAGACTCCTACGGATCCTGAAGGGGAGGTCAGGCGGAGGCTGAAGAAGGCTCCTCCGGAAGCATCTGACCTGCATGATACAGTTAGAAGAAATTTAAGAATCTTAGGTCACAGTGATGCATACATTGAGAGGAAGCAGAAAGAAAGATGAGGCAAGCAACGGACGGGACACATAAATAGCAAAAGAAGAAGAGCAAGTTTTAATCTGCACTCAGGCTGACTCACCAGTTTCCGCCTGCACCATCGAGGGATGCGAGAACGGCGGGAAGCTCGACGACAAGGGAGCTGCAGCTGGCTGCCGTCGCCACGCACGTCTTGTTGTCTGCAGCGTTCCCATCGCTTTTGATTCCGACCTCAATCGACAGAGAGATGTCGACCCCGCTGCTTACGCATAAGGAGGGGTCGGGCGTAACCGTGAGCGTGCGGTTGGGCTTCGCTTGGTTGTCCAATGGGAACGGCGAGGGAACGAAAAAACGGAAGAGATTGCCGGGGTCCGAGGGCCTGAATCCGCATGGATCCGTGGGAAGGGCCCCGGCAGCGATCGGAGTCTTGGAGAGAGAAAGGGCACCACCGCAAGGTGCTTCGTCTCCAGCTGCAAGGGAGCCATCCATCCATCAATCCATCCATCAATCCATCTGGACAGTCAACAAGGGGGGAAAAGGATTTGTGGTTTCTATGGTGAGCAAAGAAAAAAATGGAAGGCCAATTCTGGGAGGCAGCAAGAGGCGCAAGCTCTGTTGGGAACTTTTATGAAGACACTGGACCTCAATTGAATTCTGACACAAATTCATATCTTCCTCCCTCACAATAGCAACAGAATTTGATTCTTGCGCCTCTGTAGAATTTCCAACAGGACGTGCATGTGCGAACTCTTCTTCTTCACAATAACACAGCCGCCAATTTACATACCGTCACAATTCCATGCATGAAAATCCCTTACACACACACACACACACACACACACACACACACACCTATGCCATCCTATCCGAATTTCTGCCCCCCCACTGCCCGACTGCCCAACTAACTGACTGACCGATGCAGAAGACCCCAGATCCCGTGTACCCGGTCGGGCAGACACAGGAGAAGGACCCCACCTGGTTCACACAGGATGCCAAGGGGTCGCAGTTGTGCGTGCTGGAGGAAGCACACTCGTCGCTGTCTGCAGAGACTCGCACAAGCAGAGCAGTTTCTGGTGAGTGAAGGACTTTGGGGTATTTAATTGGGTGGCATGGAAGACCGAGGGAGGAGAAAGGGAGGGACGAAGATTCGAAGGAAGAAAGGGCGAAACTTCGAAATGTGCCTTTTGAAGAACCTTTTGTGCACAAAAGTGTTGAGAGTTGTACGAGAATGTACCAGAAAAACAGAAGTACAGAATACATACCGCCGCAGGTCTTCCCGTCTGTTGCAAGAGTGTACCCCTGAGAGCACGTGCAGGTGAATGAGTAGGGGGTGTTCACACAAGCTCCCAAGTTCAAGTCGCAAGTCGATGTGGCCTCCTGGCATTCGTCCCGGTCTGCACATGCATGCATGCGCACATATATGTGCATGTGAATGAGGGACAGACGCAAGGACATTTATCAAATGATGGGATGCGGCGCACTTGAAAGCAGCCTCTGTCCTTGTTTGTTTTGAGACCTGCAGCCCAGCTGTACCATTTTGAGAATGTGGACGATGCAGAGAATGTGCAGACGTCACCACGCGCAGCAGAAGGTGATCGAACACCTGAGCAGGACACCTGTTCTCTCAGTTCTTCCTATTCCTGATGGAGCTGTTCGACGGCACCAGGAGGGACTGCTGCGTGCGTCGTACGCATAACTGTTGCCTCTCTATTGTAAGAGAAAATGACCTACCTCGGCACTCAGTGTCTGCAAACAGGAAGGCCCCCTGTGCGCACGAGCACACAAAACTGCCATTCGTGTTGTTGCAGAATTCGGCGCAGTTGTGGATGTTCTCCGAGCACTCGTCGATGTCTGCACGACAGATGATGGTGATGGAAAGTGGAGTAGAAAAGGCCCCCTTTTGCATGTTTTGCAGTCAAAGCTCTCATCATTCACCTTCCTTCATTGCACCCACACAAAATTTAAAGGCGCAAACCTGGCAGAAAGACAGCACATCTGGTTGTGCGCATAGCAAACGTAAAATTGGTGAAGACACTCAGTTTCTTCCTTACGTATTTCGGGTGGAGCGACGCACATGAGCATTCAAACCCCCCCTCCCCCCCACCTTCGCACACAGTTCCGTTGGTGTTCACGAGAGTCCCGTTTGCGTGTGTGGGGTCCCTGTACCCTCTGTTGCACTCACACGCAAAGGAGCCGGGGGTCTCTGAGCACGTGGCCTGGGTGTGGCAGTCGTGGGTGCCGTTGGTGCACTCCGGAAAGTCTGCATCGATGGATAGATGCATCAATGGATGGATGGATGGATGGATGGATGGACACACAGGAAGGGGTATGCATCTCCTCAGAGACCGGGAAGGTGACACGAGAGTTTGGAAGGTTGCACGCGCATGGGGCAAGCTGGAAGATTCCCGAATCTGTTACACCAATCTGTGTGCGATGACAGCAAAGAAGCCAGTAAGATAAAACCACACGCTTCTTATAGAGATGCTATTTGTCAGACAGAACAGGATGTTCAAGTTCTTCAGTGAGGACGGCAAGCATACGCATTGCAGCGTTGACTCTCAAAGACAGGACTCTCGTCTCCACCGGGATGTCTCTCAAACAGCCAACCGCTGCTTCCTTGAATTCTCTCCATTTCCTGATTTCACCGAGTGCCCCACCAGTGCACGTCACGCCGTCTCCACCGAAACCCTCCGTACAGCTGCAGACGAAGGACGTCGCTGCGTCAGTGCAGTTCCCCCCCGGGTTGGCACAGTTGTGTCTGCCTGTAGAACACTCGTCGACCTCTGCAATCAGTCAGTCAAAGAGTGGCAATCGGTCAGCACTACCTTTGTGAATGATCGAAGAAGCTCCTAAAAATGCGATACACTGACGCTGGATCCACCATCTGACTAGGAAGGCTCATGCGAGTCAACAGCGCTGAAAGTCAAAACGCAAAACAAATACTGATGCCCAAACACCTTGATTGATCCAATCAAAGAAGCCCAAGCTCGATCCTGTTTGACCCTGCAAACCTACCCATGACAGTGAGGACAAAATCCCTGTAGTACACAGCCCCGTTGGATGTGCCTGTCCTCGAGGCCTGGCTGTTCAGAAAGAATCCCAACAGATCCATGCGTCCTCCCGCGTTGTCGCACAACGAAGTGTCGAAGGAACCGAAACTTCCTGCAATACAGTCAGATGGATGGAATGTTTGTTCGTTGAGTACTTCACTTCTTCTATCCAGACAGCTTGCTGTCCTCGTGCATCGATGGAATTAATTGTGTCTGCAACCCCCATGGACTGATAAAATATTGCAATCACTGCAGTGTCTTCGCACTTGTTCATGAGGGGTTCTCTGCCTGGAGGGAAAGCACGGCTTCTCTTTGCAGTGAACGATACACGCAACAGATGAAAAAAAGAAAAACCCTTAATTGGGTCAACGGACCTCCAGTGAGATCGTTGAATGTCGCGTTGGTCAGATCTGTGTTGCTGTAGTTCTGACTCCACAGGGGAGTCACCGTTCTATTCGCGTCCACGTCCATCCTCATCACATACCACCTGTCTCTGGCCTGGTTCCCGATGTCCTCTATGTACACTGTGGACCCTCCAAATGGGTGGAAAACCTCGGCACCCGGCCCGTCTGTCTTGGACAAAAAGTCCGAGAACGTCACGGCACACCCAAGACCCAGACTGGTGGAGGGATCGAAGGGTCCGAACGCCATGCCTCCGATCGTGTCGCCGGACACAGAGGGGATCATCAGAGAGAACTGGACACTGAAGCGGATACCCAGGGGAGGAGCTGCATGGAGAGCGAATGGAAGGAAGAGACGCATTAATTGTGGCATATGCAAACTGAAGCCAGAGGCTCTTGGAAAGACCTTTTAATTCGTTGTGTGAACGTTCTGCTGAACAGGGGCCTGTCTGACAGGGAGTCACACATCCTCTGCTTATGACTGTGATTGTGCATCATTTCGCTCACTGACTCACTAACTGACTGACTGGGAAGATAGAACCAGGGACTGTTGGACCTTGACTGTGCCGCCTGCATCTCCATGGTGATGGGCCCCAGTCCCGCAATGTACAGCTCTCCGTTCACCAACCCCCCCTGGCTGGGCTGTGAGGTGTTCAGGTAGAAGGTCGTGGCTGTAGGGGCAGGAATGTCCCATGCCAGAGCCTCCCAGGAGACCCGCATCCCAGCTGCAGAGAGAGAGAGAGTTGTATACGTGTTCTCGAATTCAGTCTGCATCGGTGGGCCAGATCGTTCATCAATGCCGGAACGGAGAGATATTTCTTTTCGACTTGCGGCCGAGAAACAAGGACTTGCGTCTATCGAGAAGCTGTGCAGGCACTGCTTTGACTAAGTGATCGAGCACCGTGAGTCATTTAAGATAAAGAACAAGCAGAGTTCGTTTCATTTCTGTGTGGATACAGTCAGACCTGTGCAGTTGACTCCATCTCCCAGAAAGCCCGGGATGCAGAAGCAGTGGAAGGATCCGACGGCATTGGAGCAGCTGGCCGAGGAACTGTGGCAATTATGCAGGTTCCTGGAGCACTCATCTACGTCTGCATGGACTCACACGCGTACACGCACAGGAAAATCGATATCGAAAAGGACATTAATTTGGGTTTTCATGGAGCTGCATGGGGGTTTTGGACCGACAAAACCGTCTGTTTGTCTGGCTCTCTAGAAGTGTGCCGTCAAATATTTTTGCAGTTCCACACTTTACCTCCGCTTTTACTCGACCTCAATCGTCCCATGCAAACTGACTGCGTACCTGCACACGCCACTCCAGTGCCCTCGTACCCATCATTGCACGTGCAGATGAAGGAGGAAGTGTCCGTGTTGTTGCAGGTGGCCGAACTGTCGCAGTTGTGAGTCAACGCGTTGGCGCAGAAGTTTTCCACTGCAAAGTTACGCAATCAGTGTACAATGACCATACGATGTAAGCAAGACAAACAATATGCGTTGCACATTCAATCAGTAACCTTTCGCCCCCAACCATCAAACTACTCACGCTGACTTCGTGCTATTTCTCTCGTGACAGATGAAGGGAGAAACGTTCCTCAACTTTTGATTTGACGAACAAGTCCGAACGCACGTTCACACAACCGATAACCCACCGCAAGTAAAATTGTCTGTTGCGTTGACGGTCTCGAAGCCCCAGGGACAGTGGCAGAAAAAGGAGGACATCGTGTCGACGCAAGTAGAGTTCTCACTTGCCACACAAAGGGTGCTGGTGGGGCACTCATCTGCAAACACAGAAAGGAATGCGTGCAGTGCATGTAGGGTCTTGAGCTGTAACGGTGAAGAGAATTCTTTGTGAATCTAGTTTTGCAAAGGACAATGGAGTGTAAGACCAATCAAGACAGCAGAAGGTTTCCGCAATTGAGCTCTTTCCGCATACTTGTCTGTTTGTGAGATTTTTTGTATCCGTCTTGATACGTGTCTGGCTACGCGAATGTGCAGCGACTCACTGGTCAAAGCAGAATCAGACCACACAAGCAGGTCTTGGACTTTCACTTCCACCGTCGACGTCGCAGTGAGGGCATCCACATTCTCCAGCCCAAAGCCCACCCTGCTGAGAGATGCAGTCTGCGTGACGCTGAGAGGCTGCATAGCAGGGTTCCAAGAGGCAGTCCCATCGGAGCCGTCTCGCCAGGCAGCCCAGAGGGTCCCCGAGGCCTCCCGTCGGATGCGTACCTGGACTGGAATTGGATAGGCAGTCCCGGCCATGATGTAGGTCTTCTCGGGAATTGAACTCGTGCCGCTGATTAACGTTTGGAAGACCCTGCGCACACAAGAGGGGGGGGAGAGCGACTTTAGAAGTCTCCTCTCTGTCTTTTGGTTGCATGAACTGTTGTCTTACCTTGCTTTCCAACACACTCAGTCCTGTTTGTCAATATAGCGAACGACCGGCATTCATCTCTTTTCCATCCACATGTGTATGTATTGTAGGTTTGCCTGCTAGGTCACCCACACATACAGTTTACAAGAGCTCTTGGTTGCATGTGGCCCACTGACCGACCCTCCATATACAGTCTGTTGAGAGACGCGGAGACAGAGGTCCATCGTCTGCCCGTCAGAAGGGTAGAAGCAGATGGCAACTCCGCACGCATCTACTGAAGGGCAGCTGATGGAGGAGACCTGGAGAGAGAGGGTGAAGGCCCCGTCTGGCACTGCATGCAGATAGAGAAACAAACAAAGACAAATTCATGAATTCAGAGGAGGGAGAACAAAAGAAAGAACGCATACAGTCAAATTCAGTGGAACGGAAATGGAATCGAGAGGGATCGATGAAGATAAATGAACGCATCAGAGCCTGAGAAGTAAAAAAAAAAGAGACGGCTACACAAGACGCTTTCTTGTCAATTGATTGCACGAACGTTTCAGATGAGTTGCCTCCCTCGAGGTCCCAATCCAGACGACGGACCGTCGAGGTAGCCGACAGGGAATGTATCTGCTCTGTTGATCATGTCCGATGCTCTGTTGGCGCTGAGTATGAGAACTCCAGAGGAGGACCCTGAGGGAGTGAAGGCAGAGAAGATCCCTGGTTGAACCACGTCCAGACGCCAGGGCCCCACAGAAGGCACGGGACTCCAGGTGGTCGGGGGAGCCTCGGAGAAGGTCGACGCGGCAGCTGCATGGCATGCACCCACGCATATGCATATGCGTGTTCAAGTATGTTCGAGTAAGCGCACCTTTTTGTTGTCACAACATAGGGCGGCAATGTTTATAAGGGGTCGATCGGATGCAGCAATGGAGGGGCGCATCAGTCGAACAAAGCATGGAAAGAGGGAATGACACCCAGTCCATCCTCCCATCATACCTTCCCCTACCCCAGGATGCCCACATGGACAGAGTAAGGCAAGCTTTGTATGTAAAAGAAAGAGAGAGAGGGACACACACACACACACACACACACAGAGAGAGAGAGAGAGAGAGAGAGAGAGACCAACTGACCAGCACAGGGATTTGCAGAAGTTCCGTCACCTCCGTTTCTGCAAGCGTATCCGTGACCAATTTCGCATCAAGCATTCAGCACATCGCTTGACGCGAACGCGGGTCGCAGTCTTCAGGTGCGCACGGAAGAAGCTTGCATTCTGACTTCAGGGTGAGACACGATGGATCCAAAATGGGGATTGTGGACACGCACATGCATCCACGCCTGGATCCGGCCGACCATCCTCCCTTGAGAGGAGAGGAACAAACCAAAAAGGAAGAATCCTTCAATTCGACTTGTCTTCCCTCAATCCCTCCCGTGCCCTGCATGAACCCCTCCGTATACTCAGAGCCCTCACCACTTATCCATACCGAAGACCTGTCAGTGCACAGACAGAGCCTTCACCGGGCGCACAGGATCGTGAAAGAAACAGACAATGTACAAACAACTTTGACCGACCCGTCGGGGCACACGCACTTCGCCTCCCCCCCCACGGCCACGCACTCAGCCCCAGACCCCGTGTCACACACACCCGCGGCTCCACAAAGAGCAGTGGAGGTACTGCCGTCTGCATGCATACGGAGGGGAAAGAGACAAGCAGGGGCTTAGAAGAAAAATACGGACTGTGGTGAGATCACGGAGAGGAAATGGTTCCATATTGGACTTGAAGGATGCTCAAATTTCCCCCTTCATATAGGTTAACAACGCACAATTTTGACTCCTTCTCACTGGCCCTTCATATGGGGAGAGACAACAAGCGAAACCACCGCCCTGACCGACCCCAGATTGCTGTACTTCCCCGAGCTTCGAGCGTAAAATTCGAGAAGCACAAGTTCCTATTCCACTGGTTCGTGCTTGCAAACAGCGCCAGGCGGGTCCTTGCTGTGATGCGCACCTCACCCAGGAACACCCACACCCCTCCGGCATCTGTATCATAAAACCTGCAGTGCAGTAACTCATCAGTCAATTCATTTTATGTGATTCACTGTCTTGTTATTCTTGCTCAAAGATGCACAAAGCGTGAAGACTGACCATGAAGGCAAAACTGACTGACCATGAAGAAGCACTCTCAATATCTTGATTCTTCTTGCAGTGCACTACCTGACTGACTGACTGACTGACCATGACGAGATTGAGTCCCTCGAGTCGTCAAAAGAAATGAGCACCCTCACAGGAAAGCTGGAGGCCTTCGCGACGTTCCCAGCATGCCAAGAGGATGCCCCCGTTCCCGTGACCAGAAACCGAAATTCACCAGACTCCCACCGAACCCAAAACTTCCAGTCCCCCATACCCCCGTCAGCGTCAAATAAAGTGAACCCCCCCTCTACTTCTTCATTCTGGGCGGTCTCCACAGTCACGCTGGCTGTCCAATTCCCACCTGGCACAGGCAACCAGATAAACGGGGCGTCCCCCCTCGTCAGGTCGTACCGAAGGAAGGTCGTGTTGGAATCCACACAAAGTTTTCCATTGTTCACAAAAACGCTCACATTGGCAAGTGAGAAGGTCGGAAAGTCCACAGTCCTGCAGGCACAGAATGGTTGAAGTGTCAGATTGATGACAAAATAGAGCAACAAACTGACAAAACTAGATTCTAATATCAATCTTTGCCTGCCGAGAAAAATGAAAACTTCTCCCTCAAGCGACAGTGCCCCCCTTGGTGAGTTTTAGACATTCAAACTTTATGTGTCTTTTGCTTGAGCCACTCAATGCCAAATGGGCCTCCTTTCAAGAAGCAACGACCCTCATGTACCACTCCGTGTTGAGATGCATATATACATAAAATACTCTGTAAGTCTCAAGCAGGACAGACCAATTCGAACCCAGCGTGGTGCCGTTGTCAAAGTTGTCGTAGAAAGGGAGGCCCATTCCTCCTGCACACTCACGAACTCAAGATATTCCATAAATGTGCTTCTGCTACAATATGCAAATGGTACATGCGCAAGCTCTCTCTCTCTTTCTCTCTCTCCCCCCCCCTCTCTCTCTCCCTCTCCCTCTCTCTCTCTCTCTCTCTCTCTCTCATTTTCACATTCACACTTACACTCACACTCACACTCACTGACCAACTCACACACACACACACACACACACACACACGGAGAGAGAGAGAGAGAGAGAGAGAGAGAGAACACAAGAACACTCAGGTCACAAAAGACGAGAACACCCCATGGCGGTCTTCAACGCTGTTTTTCTTTCCCTCCCTGCTTCTTGCCTCTCTCTCTCGTTCGTCTCCACGGAACCACCTTCTAGCTTAAACGAATCATAAACGCATGCATGCAGCCCGATGAACATATGTATGGCTTCATGTTAGGATTTATCGTACCGGGAGGCGCTGAAAAGAAAGAAACATAACTTTGTTACGTGTCTAAGGGGTGAGAATTTTGTGCGGTCGTTTCCTTTTCATGCAGTCAGGCTGCATGCATATGCAGATTTATGCACTACAATCAGTCAGCACCAACCTGTGAAGACAAAAAGGATCGCTACGATGACCACCAGCGCGCACCGCCAGCGGA